>JAMPIV010020361.1:0-126797 GCA_024509875.1 Oreohelix idahoensis
TTAGCACAGTGACGTTTGAATGGCAATGAATATCGCACAACTTCGATATGCCGATGTTGTCCCAGGCTTTATTTATAACAATATGCACTGGTGCTCAACGCACTGTTTCTTAGTAGGTTTATTACAAGATGTGGCCCGGAACAGACGCCCTGAATTGAGTATATTGGCAGCTCTAACCAATCATGCCATGTTTACCTCCTTTTCAAAAAATATTACCCTTCTCACGTTTCCCCTAACAACAAAGAAGTAGTATTTATAGTCCGACTAATCGTGTTTAGCCTTACATTTATTTTCCGCCAATCAAGTAGGAGGTAACATGTCAGCCTATTTCCCGTACAATGGTTGGGTGAAAATCTGCCCCTGAGCGGTTCTGTATTCGTAGTTGTTTGACACCCTCACTATTTTCTTTTGGCTATAATTTGTTAATTCCTAGACTATTTGCGTAACGTTTAACATATTATTTGTCAGCAAGTCCTAAGGAACCCAAATATATATATATTTGATGGAGCCAATATGCATTTTCTTCTAGGATAGTCGTGCTGTTACTACCTCCTCACTTCCAAACTTTAGGGTGTCTGGGTACTGTCATGTTTTCAAACGTAAACCAGTATAATGTCATATTTCCTAAGAAGCGTTTTTCAGGATTTTAAAACCTAACTCTGGTATGGGTAGTGTTTTTTATCACTGTCGATTTGAAAAAAAACTAGTGCATGTGGCCTTACACGCGTGATGGCAGCAATTGTGTATCGCGCGACGCGTGTTTAGTGTTGCATGTGTCCCTGCTTTCAGCCCTCCCTTCTTTCTATCTTTAGTCCATCTGTCTTTCGTTTTTTTTGGCTACGTAGTGTATAAAAGGACATGAATGGAATTTTAAATCTAGGTCAACTTGCGTATCTCAAGGTTTTTCTTAGAATTGGAGTACACATTTTATTGTGTTGGGGAAACGCGTGTATGCTGCAGAAGGCCTTTACTATCAACGTGAAACGTTACAATTTGCAGACGAAGTAGAAAACAAGGGGGATTTTGAGTACAGTCATTGTGACAGCACTGTTCTTTTTTACCTTTTCTCTTTCCTGTTATTGAAGTAATTCGTTAGGCTTTACATTTACGTTTTAATTTATATATGTGGATTAGAATTTCTCACGACAGCAAACAAGGTAAAATAAAATGAGAAGATGCTGGTGATGGATTGGACACACTTTGAGGAAACCTGTTGACAACTTTACTGAACATGTTTGTCTTCTAGAATCCTTGACCTTGAGCTGATGACACGTAACAGGTGGACTTGGCGTATATTTGCTGAGGGCTTATGATCATTGGGGAGCTAAAGTGTATTGATTAACTGATTGATTGATTGATTGAATGAATGATTGAAACAATCACCGGCGTGTTATTGGGGCCTCTGAGGGAAAAGACAGAATAAGACTACTGATCTCTCAGCATGTCGTAAGAGGCACCTAATATGAGGTTGTTAATAAGGCTGGCAAACTCCTGATGTAAAACAGATTGCTACAGAAACAACAATGACATGAGCACGTTAATGCTGTTGTGTGGGCTTCTGGCAAGTGGGTAAGCTGCAGGAGTGGCTCTTTGCTCCATAGGGAGCGGAAAGAAAAATGATCATAATGATGAGATAAGGTGGCGCATGTGTAACCGAGGCTTGAAAAAGGATCAAAGAATAATAACACTGTAACTAAACAGGGATGTCGTAGAAGGCCACGCCTGAAGGTTAGGCATGTGGCCACCTACTTCGTCCTGTAAACTTGAACAACCCAGCGCAATTTATTTATTCATTAATTTCCCTTTTCTCTCCTTATGCAGCACTTATCCACATATACAGAAAGTCTGCATCTAAGGATTTATCTGCCCCTGCAGATGTGGTCTCTGTAACATTGTGTTTAACATGATAAGATTGCCAGTCCCATGCACAACCACATATTAGTCGCCTTGTACGACATGCTGGAGTGAGTTAGTGTTTATATTTTTTTCTTTTTCTCATAAGAGATTCCAAGAACGACGCGGGACATACAAAGCAATTAATACACGTGATTCATCTCAGGCATTCAAACGGAAGAATGTCCTCCATTGAGACGATTGAAGGCATAGAAAAAAACGTGAATGAATGGCACAGGATAAGAAGACTCGTCGTAAACTTGATGAATGCTCGTGCTCCACATGGAGATTAAGAGTAATGATTATGATGAAGATGATGACGATGAAAGATGATAATGAGGAAGATGAAAAACATTTTTTTCTGCTAGTAGTCATGTTAATGTATTGATTCTTTTTAGGATGTCCTCGCCGCACAGAAGTAACAAAGAAAAGATGACTTAACTGGGTGAAAGTCATCTTGGGTAAGACACCATTTCAGTACACCAGACCACACTGCGTCAGGTAGATCTGACAACAAAAGTCCACCATTCAAATGCATTACAATATAAGCGGTAGAAAGATAGAGACAGACAGACAGACGGACGGACTGACAGACAGACTGGCAGAAAGAAGGAAAGAAAGAAAGAGAGAAAGACAGACAGAAAAGACAGACAGATATGCAGGCAAGCAGACAAGCAAACAGACAGACAGAATGAAAGACAGAAAGAAATGAATTAGCAGGCCATACATCCTTCCCTTTCTCCACACATTAATTATTTCTTTGGTGTTATTCAAAAGATCACCAAACCTAACAAAAGATCACCAAACGTAACAAATGATCACCAAACGTGAATCTATCATATACCACCGCAACTTCCTCCCAATACCAGTCTTTAGGTGATCCGATAATTACGTGACGTGAACGAACGATGCTTGCAATGTGACGCTTATGCAGTGAAATGATACACTATATTGATGAATTAATTATAAACTGCCCTTTTTTCCCCTCTCTCTGGCTTTCTGTTTGTTCAAGGAGGTTTTATTTGCCTCAGCATTCGTCGATCAATATACTCTTCCCAGAATGCTACGAACGAACAATGTCAGACTTGTTTCTAATGGTGCATTCGAGTTTCTCTACTACAAATTTTGGTCTATTTACGTGCAGACCTTACGTTTAAGTCAATTTCTTGCAACAGAGTGAAGCAGCTTTTCGAGTGAAAGAACTGGGTGAATAATGCACAAGAATTTATTAAATTCTTCTTCTTCTTCCTATTCTTCAAGTACTGTGCCTAGTGGCGTAGGAGATCATGTCTCTCCACAATTTCCTGTCTCCAGTACAATTTATCAATTCTGCTGTTGACTTCTCTCCATACCACGATGTCAAACTGTCCAGTATTTGCTCTCTTTGTCTTCCCCTATCTCTTTTTCCTTCAATCTTACCTGTTGTTACAATGTATTTCATCTTTTCTCTTCTCATAACATGCCCCAAAAAAGTGGATTGCTTCTTTCTAACTTGTGAAATAAGTTTACTTTGCGCTTTGGCCTCTTTCAGGACATCCTCGTTACTCTGTTTGGCGGTCCGTGGTATTTTTAACATTCTTCTGTAAAACCACATCTCTGTGGCCTCTAGTGCCTTCCCTATTTGTTTACTAATTATCCATGACTCATTCCCATATGTGAGGATTGGTTCTGTATAACAATGAAGAACTCTCTTTCTTACTTGCAATGTCAAAGAATTGTTGCATAAAATACTCTTCATTTTATAGAACGCTGCTTTTGCCTGAGCTATTCTGCTCTTCACTTCTGAGATGCACCTTCCATCCGTTGTTATTAATGTGCCCAGGTATTTGAATTTATTGACTTGTTTTAAAACGGTTTCATTTACTTTGATAGTGCATTCTGGGGAAGCCCTTTTCTTTGAAACGACCATTACAATGAATCAAAACAACAAGAATTTCACACATATTAAAAAATCCTAATTTAGTGCCTAAAATAACGGCAAACTGTTGATCTCAGTGTAAAAGTAGTATTTGAATATTTATTAGCAGATTTTAGACACCAAACAACAAAAAAATGAACAGATTCCTAGAATGAAATAGAAGAAAATAGGTTTAATTAACATTTCGAAACATTAACATGAGAATATGGTAAACTTGGTGGTAACAGGTATGTAAACAGGAGAGTATGGTAAACTTGATAGTAACAAGTATGTATAAAGGAGAACATTTTAAAGTTAGTGTTAAAAGGTTATGTACACAGGAGAGTATGGTAAGTTCAATAGCAAAAGGCATGTAAATAGGAGAGAAAGGTAAACTTGATGGTAACACGTATGAAACTTGATGGTATTGAAACAAGTGAGTATAGTAAACTTGAAGATAATAAGTACGGAAATAGGGGAGTATAGTAAACCTGGTGGTAAAAGGCATGTAAACAGGAGAGTATGGTAAATTTGAGGGTAAACATGTATATAAATAGGAGAGTATGGAGAACTTTGTGTTAACATGTATGTAGCTGTTGTATGGTAAACTTCATGGTAACAGGTATGTACACAGCAGAGTGTGGTAACGTCGCGGTAACATGTATGTAAACAGGAGAGTATGGTAAACTTCATGTTAACAGGAACTTAGACGGAAGAGTAGGGACATGCGTAAATAAAAAAGTATAATGAACTTGATAGCAACAGGTAATTAAACATTAGGGTATGGAAAACTGGAGGCAACAGATACCTCCTATACATGATAATACGGTACACGTGGTAGTAAAAGGTACGTACGCGTGTTAGTGCTGTAGGGTAAGAATGCACACACACGACGAGAAATATACTTATTAAACAAATAACAATGATTCGCAATGAAAGGTCAAAATGATGAGGAGAACGTGGAAAGAACTTGAGATGATGGCACGTGACAGGAGGTCTTGGCATGTGTTTGTTGAAGGCCTATGCTCCTTTGGGAGTGGAGGGTTATGATGAAGAATGAAGCAATGAAAACATTTACTAGAAAAACATCAGAGCAACTTTTAAGCCATAACATAAGGGTACTTTTTTTTTCCTCTATCTCTCTCCCACTCTTTTGTTTATCTCTCGTGCACTTCTTTGTTCATTATTTATTTTATTTTATTATAAGATTTTTTTTTCCCATCCCGCTACACTACGAACCAGCCAAATTTGTTTAGCTTATACTTAGAAGAAGAAATTTGAAATATTTTTGACAATAAAGAAGATTGAAGGAAAGAGACAGAGAACGACAAAAAGAGAAGATACAAGGTAGCAGGACACCACGGCATTGAGAAAGGTCAACAACAGAATTAATAAACAGTACTGGAGACAGGAAACTGTAGACAGATCTGATCACCTACGCCATCTGGTATGATACTTGAAGAAGAAGAAGAGGAAGTATAAGAATAAGAAGTGCAAGGGGAAGAAGAAGAAATGTAAGAACAAATACAAGAAGTATAAGAACAAGAAGTGTAAGATGAAGAAGAAGAAGAAAAAGAAGAATAAGAAAAAGAACAGGAACAAGAATAAGACCAAGAAGAACAAGTAAAAGGAGAAAAAAAAACAAGGAAAAAAAGAAGGAAAAGAAGAAGAAGAAAAGAAGAAGAAGTATAAGAAAAAGAAGAAGAAGAAGAAAAAGAACAGGAACAAGAATAAGACCAAAAAGAACAAGGAGTAGAAGAAGAAAATGAAGAAAAAAGAAGAAGAAGACAAAAAAGTAGAAGAACAAGAATAGAAAAAGAAGGAAAAAAAGAAGAACATGAACAAGAAAAAGACCAAGAAGAACAAGGATTAGAAGAAGACGAATCTGTAGACTTGTTCCCGGCAATGATGAGTACAGAGCACTTATATCTGTATATTCCAAATGGTTGTACGATCTTAAAACTCTTTAAGCCCCAAGAGCCAGTATACTGTACTTCCCGCTAGACCCATTTGGCCCAATCAACAGTATACTGGCTTTCGTATCTCTTGATCCTTTTTAGGGCTGTTTTCTAATTTTGACAACTCAAAAACGCTATTTTCTTAAAGTATAGCGATCCATTATGAACTTTTGTTATTTACGAATATGAACATTTAAAAAAAAATTATTTCCAAACACAAACAATAAAAACATACTGGTATGGCCATTTTTGTTTGGGCCAAACCCACCTTTTTGCTTGGGACTGAAAGAGTTAACTAGAACTAAGCACTAAGAAATGGATTACGTTATTATCATTTCTTCTTCGTCAGGGGCAAACGAACGAAATCAGTACAGATAAAAAAAAAGTGAACTAATCTAAAGGCATGCAATTACACTAACACCCTGAAAAATCTCTACAGCCGGCTCTGCCAATCTCTTCTTCAAGTACCATGGCTGGTGGCATAGATGATCATGTCTCTCCACAACTTCGTGTCTACAGTACTATCGATCTTCTTTTTCCTCTTCCTCGTTCGTCCTGAAAAGGACGTTGGTTGCGGTGTGTCTGTTTACGCCAGAGCTGTGATATCTGCACCTTTCGGTCGACACATCCGACTTCAGCACGGCATTTTTTGGGACCGGGTTTGCCTTCCCTACTCTCTCAACCAGACTGCAGTGATGCAGCCTGTTTCCAGGACCATCACGTGGAGGTGGAGTAGGGTCTTGGTCAGTGTGGTGAAAATACAGTGATACAACGTTAAAATATCTCCAATTATAAAGATAACGGGTAAAAAACACGTAGGGGTAAAAATATAGGCAAGATATGCCGAGGCTTCTTCACCTACGCCAGCGCTTTCTACCGCCATTCAAACTAACTAGTTGGAACATGCAAACTAAACGACATATCCTTTTAGACGGGGTAGAAACGGAGATAAAAAAAAACAAAAAACCGCAATTTGTAGTTTAAAGGAAAAATTACGCCACTAGTTGACACAATACAAGGAAATGAAAAAAAAAAAAAAAAGACCTTAGCTCTTATTAGAAACAGACGTATCTTAGACGTTTTACCGTAATTGGTCGTTTTAATTTGAATATAGCGGCAAATGCCATACCCGAAGGTTCAAAAACAAATTTCAAAACTAACCTTGAGAAAAGTAGGGTTTTCTTTAATAATAAAGTTATGAAATTAAAACCTAGCTAGTTTGATAGCCCATCTTGAGCAGAGAAATAATATACTTTTAATTACACAGACGGACAGATAACACGGAAGATATTGACGAAAGACCGTATTGTTCCATACAGACTAGCGAACAGTTTTTTGTGCATATTTTCACTAAAGTTACATTTTGGCGTCCTTGAGCCTAAAAAAGCAAAAATCAAACTGCAATGAACTAGGGGCAAAGTCGGAGGATAGTAGCTAAAAATAACTTAGCATAGAACTCGTATAAGTAAGTGGGGCAGGTTTGTGTAGTTTTTTCTTGTAGTTAGTCCAAAAAACAAGTGTAATTTTGTGAAAAATCAAGTTGAGACAGACGGACCGACAGAAAAATACTACATACTAGACTGAGACTGGACTGAAATTGGACATTTATATTTTGAATATTTGAAAAGTTAGAGGGGAAGTCCGTTGATTGGACAAAAGCTTTTATATTATTGAAAGAGAGACGCACGCTTGTGCCATTTTATAGAAGACTGTCCATTGACACAGTACGTTACTGCTAGAGGTGATTTCCAGGAATTATTAAATAAAAATCAGTGGGACGCCATACTATAGCCAGCAGCTCAGCTGAGTTTTGCTAGTACTACGTAACTGTGTTCTCAATTCTGAATTGTGGTAAGGGAAAAAGCATTTATCTTGTTTATTTTAATATTTTGAGTGATTGATACTGCCATATCATGAAAAATGATTATGAAAAGTGAGTGCTTGCTCTAGGTCCCCAGCAGCAGTCCAGGGCCTAGAGACAACCAAATAATATATGAAAATCTATCTAAGACTATGGAAGGCGGATCTATAATTGAGATCAGTGGGAACATATCACCCACCTTATTGAATGGAAGAGGAAACTATTGAACATATTTCGGATGCAATGCAGTCTTGGGAAACTGGTACTTTTTGATAACAACTGGGTGAGATGTGCTAAGTTGGTCAGAGAGATCTGACCCAATCTGTGTAATGTTGTTTTGCTGTGTTGTGTGTAAGAGTGGCGCAGTAAACGGAGTGTTGACACATGGCACAAATTTTGGTTTCAGAGTTTCTGATCTGGCACTACGCTTGTGCCAGATGCTTTTGTAGAAGTACAAGAGCGGATGCCTGTGCAGCCTAACATTTTACTCTAGCTACTGAGAGGAGTGGGCCACAAGAATTCTGTACTACACCGTCACAGGCCAGTTAAGTGCATACCTGGCCTGCTGTAGATTCATCAACTGTGTCCACCATCAATAAAGAAATAAAATCTTGTTATATAAACACTAATATCAGTCCATATGTCAAGGACAAGGAACTATATAACCATAGATTGGGCATGATGACGCCACCCCTACTAAACATCCAGTGCTAGTTTTTCCCAAGACATTGTAGATATTATTAATATTAACCATTGTAATAATATACCTATGTACAAAAATTTCATTTGATTATGCAATATATATATATATGCATTTTATTGATAAATACATATTATTTCATATGTTCTGACCAAAAGAAACAATTGGTTCAGGACTAATAAATTAAAAAATTTTTCAAACTTAAACTATAACAGCCAGTGTTAGTTCAGTTTATCATAGAGTTTATTATTATTATTAGACTTATTATTTACATGTGTGTGTCTGTGTATTTTATTACCTACACATTACATTTCAGTACCCTAGACTTTTAACGTAGCTAACATTCATTATAGTAGAATAGGTCTGTTTGAGGTCGTAAGTGGTAGCAGAAAGGCCTTCTGTAACTCACATAAACTTTTATCTCAGGAGCCTTCACAGCTGACCTCATCCAGTACACTAGGTAACATAACAACCATACAATAACATCAAAAACCACTACAGTCAGCTCTGGTTCGCTGACCCTGATGCAAGCAGTCAAGCTATGGGTCGCTGACTGCATTCTCTATTGCTGCATCTTTGGGTCCCGTACTATCGATCAATCCTGTTGTGACCTATTTCCATGCCATGATGTCAAACTGTCCAGAATCGTATCTAGTTGTCGTCCTCTATATCTTCTTCCTTATAACCTTCCTGTTGTCACGATATACTCCAGCTTTCTTCTTCTCATGACATGCCCATAGAAAGTGGAATCCTTCCTTCTAACCTCTGCCAATACACACACAAAATTACATTCCGAATCCTACAAAATTACATTCCGAATCCTACAAAATTACATTCCGAATCCTATATTAATGGAATAGGCTAGCTCTACAAAAGCCAAGTTATATCCGCTTTTATTTCATTAAACATGTTCTTGGAAAAACCATATTCCTGTAATTTTCATTTCTGTTGGCCTGCGGAAAGCTTTTTTATTCTGTCCATTCCATAAAACTGCGGCTCGTAAGTTTGTTTTCAATCTTGTCCTGACAGCCATTAGCGCGAGAGCATTCAATACCAGGGGACCATTGAGATGAAAAACACCAGGGCATTAGGGAAAGAGAGGCTTTGATGGAGCATGTGAAACATCCAAGAAAACTGTCTTAACGATCATACAGAATTTTTTTTTTTTTTTCACCGAGAGTACTGTTTAATCTTCTGTGGTTCAGGAAGTATGACAACCAGAACAGAGAAAACAACACTTGTTATTAACAACAAAATGTCCTTTTTTTTTTTCTTCTACGCATAAGATATAATCCTGATAGTTTAATTTTCCATAACGATGTAATTATGTGGCTCCGTTGTTTTTTTCCCAACATTCGATAGAACACAATTCAATTTTCCGGTCTAAAAGCAGTAGTGATTCAGAAAAGAACAGAAAAGTATAGAGAACACATCCGAAAAGTATAGAGAACACATCCGAAAGGTATAGAGAACACATCATAAAGATATTTAGAAAACATCAGAAAGGTACAAAGAAGAGAACAGAAAGTTACAAAGAAAACATCAGAAGTGTAAAGAAAACATCAGAAAGTTGCAAAGAAAACATTAGAAGTGTATAAAGAAAACATAAGAATTGTACAAAGAAAACATCAGAAATGTACAAAGAGAACATCAGAAGTGTATAAAGAAAATATTAGAAGTGTATAAAGAAAACATCAGAAGTGTATAAAGAAACCATCAGAAAGTTACAAAGAAAACATCAGAAGTGTATAAAGAAAACATCAGAAGTGTATAAAGAAAACATCAGAAGTGTATAAAGAAAGCATCAGAAAGTTACAAAGAAAACATCAGAAGTATATAAAGAAAACATCAGAAGTGTATAAAGAAAACATCAGAAGTGTATAAAGAAAACATCAGAAAGGTACAAAGAAAACATCAGGAAGGTACAAAGAAAACATCAGAAAGTTACACAGAAAACATCAGAAAGGTACAAAGAAAACATCAGAAGTGTATAAAGAAAACATCAGAAGTGTATAAAGAAAACATCAGAAGTGTATACAGAAAACAGAAGTGTATAAAGAAAACATCAGAAGTGTACAAAGAAAACATCAGAAAGGTACAAATAAAACATCAGAAAGTTACAAAGAAAACATCAGAAAGGTACAAAGAAAACATCAGAAAGGTACAAAGAAAACATCAGAAAGGTACAAAGAAAACATCAGAAAGTTACAAAGAAAACATCAGAAAGTTACAAAGAAAACACCGGAAAGGTGTAGAGAAAATATCGGAAAGGTATGGAGAATGCTTCAGAAAGTTACAAAGAAAACATTAAAAAAAAATCAAAAAGGTATAAATAAAACATCAGGAATGTATAGAGAAAACATCCGGAAGGTACAAAGAAAGGTTTGGAGAAAACATCAATAAGGTATGAACAAAGTATCAGTAAGGTATAAAGAAAACATTTAAAAAAGCATGGAGAAAAATCAGAAAGGTATGGAGAAAATATCAAAAAGATTTAGAGAAAACACCTGCAATATATACTTAAGACATGAGTAGAGTAAAATATATCGAAAACATCAGAAAAGTGAATAAAAAAATTTTTTTTTTTTTTTTTAAGATTAGACACCACTCTGACAGATATGAATTCATAAGGCAGCAGTAAAGGGGGGTGATTATAAATTTATCAAACCATCAGGTTTATTACAAAAATCTCAATAGGTAGACCATCTTTTTAATGTTAAGTTAGTTGCTTATCCTTTACAGGACGTGGCAATCAACCCCAGCTTTTATTGGCTGTTTTTGATTTTTCTAGGCAATTTTTTCATTCAGTAGTTTGCCATTGCTTTCTGAACGGTACGGCGCTTATACCATTGTTAAAAATCCACACAAAGCGATCTGCTACCAAACCGCCTGCAGCAGGTTTCGAACCTGGTATATCTGGATTATGAAACAGCGTTCATATCCATTAGGCCACAGACGCCGTTTCTGTTAACAATTCCTAAATTTATATGTACGGAATACATGTCATTCTTTTTTTTTTTTTTAGTAGGAGTTTTGTCTCGATTTGGATAGGCCAAGCTCGTTCAACCCAGATATAAGGCTCAAGGTTATATCACTGCGTATATCCAAGCACTTTTGGCTGTGAGTTTAGGTGCATCTCAAAGGGATCAAAAGTCAACAAAGACGACTTCAAAAAACTATTAATTAAATGAAAAATAGAGAAAGAATCCATAATTAATCAAAAACAATAATTAGGACACATTTTATTTTTACGGGGGGCACCTACCACAGTCGACAGTCGCTTGACTAATAGTAATCACTCTCGTCTATCTATTATTAGTTTAATTAGTTCGCTTCCTGTAGATTTGTCTATTTTTTTATGAATGAACGAATCTCTTCTTTTTGCTTGCCCTGTACACTGTGGCCTGTTACTGTGCTTTGAAGAAACAAATTTGGTTGCCCATGCGATGTTTTTATGTGGCCATTATCATCTCAGCAGCTACTGTCTTAAGATCTTTATTTGGTCCCATAACATTTCTGCAAGACTTACGTGTTCACGTATGATACGATCCATTTATGATAATTTGAGGATATGCCTATAGTGGTTGAAATTAACATCAGTGGGTCGTGATTTCTGATGTCATTCTAATAAGTCGCCGACATCTAAAGGGTTAGGATTAAAGCAGGGGTTGGCAAGCCAGGAGTTTTTGGGATCTACGTTAGATCTACTATATATATATATATATATATATATATATATATATATATATATATATATATATATATATATATATATATATATATATATATATATATATATATATATATATATATATATATGTGTGTGTGTGTGTGTGTGAGTGTGTGTGTGTGTGTGTGTGTGTGTGTGTGTGTGGGTGGGTGGGTGTGTGTGTGTGTGTGTGTGTGCGTGCTTGTGTGTGTGTGCGTGCTTGTGTGTATGTAATGTTAAGCTGAAGGTGAAGGGGATGATGAACCTTACCCAAAAAACAAAAAAATCCGTTCCTATCTCATGCTGTTCACGAATAATATTTAGTAGCCAGCTCGAGAGTTTTCATTCAATCATTCATAACCCTCCACTCCCAAAGGAGCATAGGCCTTCAACAAACACATGCCAAGTCCTTTTGTCACGTGCCATCATCTCAAGTTCTTTCCACGTTCTCCTTATCATTTTCACCTCTGTTTCCAGCTCTCTTCTCCATGTGCTTCTTGGTCTACCTCTGCTTCTCTTGCCCTGGGGATTCCAGAACAAGGACTGCCTTGTAATGCTATCAACAGGTTTCCTCAGTGTGTGTCCTATCCATCGCCATCGTCTTCTTCTCATCTCTTGTTCCACTGGCACTTGTCTAGTTCTTGTCATCAGTTCCACGTTGGTAACCTTGTCATACCATTTTAATCCCTCTATTCTACGCAAGCACCCATTTATGAAAGTCTGTAGCTTTTTGGTAGTTGTCTTTGTTGTTTTCCATGTCTCAGAGCCATACAATAGGACTGACTTCACATTTGAGTTGAAGATTCTTATTTTCGTGTTGGATCCGAATTCTCTTGATCTCCATATATTTCCCAATGCAATAAAAGCTCATCTTGCTTTTCGTATTCTTATTTTGATATCACTGTCTGTCCCTCCAACTTTGTCTATATTGCTGCCAAGATATGTGTACGATTCTACATCTTGTATTGGTGTTTCTTCAAGTTCAACCTTGTTATCATTACCTGCATTTATTCTCATTATCTTTGTCTTTTCCCTGTGTATTTTCAGACCCAATTGCTGTGACCTCTCATCGAGTGTTTTCAATTTGTCCTGCATCTGATTACTGTTATGGGACAGAAGAGCTAAGTCATCAGCAAAATCCAGATCATCCAACTGCTTAGTCAGAGTCTACTGGATTCCATTTCTGTTGTGTGTTGTCGATGTTCTCGTAACTCAATCTATTGCTAGTAAGAAAAGAAATGGAGACAAGAGGCATCCCTGTCGCACTCCTGTTCTTATCCCAAACGGTTCTGTAAGCTGTCCTTCACGAAGAACTCTGCATGTCATATCTTCATTTGTTTTCTTTATTAAATTAATGATCTTCAGGGGAACTCCATAATGCCTCATCAATTTCCAAAGTGATTCTCTGTCTACACTGTCAAATGCCTTTTCGTAGTCCACAAATCCAATGTATAGTGGTGAATTCCATTCCAGACTTTGTTCAACTATTATTCTCAAAGTGCCTATCTGGTCTGTACAGGATCTGTTTTGTCGAAAACCTGCTTGTTCATCTCTCAGTTTCTTGTCTATGGACTCTTTTAATCTTTCAAGTTTTCATTGGGAGTGCGGAAATGATACCTTTGATCACAGGGTCGCCACGATTTTAAATGCCGGATGGAGAGGTCCTATCCGGAATGTTCCTAGTTTTTTAAAAAAATTTTCAGCAGTTACACAAAGATCTACCCAATCATCTATTGAGATCTACAGGTAGATCGGAATCGAATGGTGACCGACCCCTGGATTAAGGTTAAGATTTAGGGTCAGGTGTAGGAGTGCTAAAGCTAACCTTAACCTTACCTCCTGTGTCTGTGAATTCTTTTTTTGAGGCCCTATTGAACACACGCGACTTTGTTGTTCATTTCTTACTTACTTACTTAGTCATTCCCCTTTTACCGTGAGGTGTAGAGATTTGGAAGAGAGAGCGCCAGACTATCATATCGGCTGTCTTCCTCCTGGCCTGGTTCCATTCTAGTCCACGGTCTTTCAAAGATTATCTAATGTTGTCCTCCCAGCGAACTCTGGGTCGTCCTGGAAGTCTGAATACCTGGCTCTTAGTTTCCCATGCTTGTCGTGGTAGCCTATCTTCTCCCATTCTGCATACATGGCCAAACCATCTTAGCTGGGACTGTTCTACTTGGATCTGCAGGGGGTGGGATTTTAGGCCTTGACGTATCGTCTGGTTGCGGACCATGTCTCTTCTTGTTACTTCAACCACCTTCCTCAAATATCTCATTTCTGAGGTCTGGATCTGGCTTTTGTGGGTTGTAGTCATTGCCCATGACTCGCATCCATATGTCAAGACTGGGACATAGGTGGAGCGGTATACAGCCATCTTCGTTTTCTTACTAACTTCTCTCTGCTTACTTACTTAGTCATTCCCCTTCTACCGTGAGGTGTAGAGGTTTGGAAGAGAGAGCACCAGGCTATCCTATCGGCTGTCTTCCTCATGGCCTGGTTCCATTCTAGTCCTCAGTCCTTCAAAGATTGTCTAATGTTGTCCTCCCAGCGGACTCTGGATCGTCCTGGGGGTCTGGATCCTTGGCTCTTTGCTTCCCGTGCTTGTCGTGGTAGCCGATCTTCTCCCATTCTGCAGACATGGCCAAACCATCTTAATTGGGACTGTTCTTCTTGCGTCTGCAGGGGGTAGGATTTAAGGCCTTGACGTATCGTCTGGTTGCGTACCATGTCTCTTCTTGTTACTTCAACCACTTTCCTCAGATACCTCATTTCTGAGGTTTGGATCTGGCTTTTGTGGGTTGTAGTCATTGCCCATGACTCGCATCCATATGTCAAGACTAGGACATAGGTGGAGCGGTATACAGCCATCTTCGTTTTCTTACCAACCTCTCTTTTGCTGAGGAATCCTCGATTTATGGCCTGAAAAAGTCTCCCAGCTGCTGCTTTTCGAGTGGCCAACTCTTCTTTGATGCCTCCCTTTTGGTCTATAATAGCTCCGAGGTATTTAAAGTGGTCGACCTGCTCCAGGACCTGTTTTCCCAGCTTAATCTGATGCCTTTTTTCTTCTCGTGATATCACCATGGTTTTTGTTTTAGAGCTGCTTATGACCATCCCTCTCTTCTCCAGCTCTTCCATCCAGACTTGCAGGTTGGATTGGAGATGTGCCTCTGATTTAGCAATCAGGGCAACATCATCAGCAAATGCCAGCTCTGAAATACAGACCTGTCTCATCTTCCAGTACCCCACTGAATACTTTCTTGTTCTCTCCTTACATGCCTTGATGGCATCGTCCATGAGGAGTATGAAAAGACAAGGTGACAGGATATCACCTTGTCTTACACCAGTGGTGGTCCTGAACTCTTCTGACTCATGGTTTGCTGTCCTCACATTATTTCTGCAAGATTTGTAGAAGCTCTGTATAGCATGAATCAGAGGTGCTGGAATGTTATTCCTTGCCAAACAGTCCCAAAGTTTGCTTCAGGGGACCCTGTCAAACGCCTTTTCCAAATCTATGAAACAAAGATGAATCTCACTCTTATACTCAAGGGCCTTTTCACTCAGCTGTCTGAGTGGGAAGATTAGGTCTTGAGTACTTCAGTTTGATCGGAATCCACACTGGACCTCATCCAATTGTGGCTCAGCTAGGCGTCGGAGTCTCTGTTCTAGGATTCTAGAGTAGATTTTACCAGGGACTCTGAGAAGGGATATGCCTCTATGGTTTCCGCTTTGTCGGTTGTCACCCTTTTTGAAAATCGGTGTTATGATGGCAATCTCCCAATCGTTTGGTAGGGTCTTGTTGCACCACGCTCCTTGTAGGATCCTTAAGAGTAATAGGTCGCCTGCTGCTCCCATATACTTAACCATTTCTGGTGTAATACCAACATGCCCTGCTGCTTTGCCCATCTTGATTTTCTCCAGTGCTGCCTTCAGTTCTTCCATCTTTATGTCATCTTCACCACCATTAGTGTTCTCTTCTATGCTAGTGGTTATCATTTCTGATGCTTGACCTTGCTCGCCATCAAGGAGTTCTGAGAAATATTCTTTCCATCTTTCCATTACTTCCTTCGGGGCAGTAAGCAATTTGCCTTGCTTGTCCTTTATAAATTTAAGAGGGCACTGTTTTTCCTTCCACATGTTCTTTAGGGTCTTATAGAACAATTTCTGGTTTTCTTGTGCATCCTTTTCTAGCTTGTCTCCAAATTCTTCCCAAGACTTCTGTTTTGCTGCTAGCACCTTGTTCTTTGCTTCTGAGTATCACATATTCTCTATATTTCTCTGTTTTTCCTGCTGTGTTTTTAGCTCCTAAGTATTGTTTCCATGCCATTTTCTTCTCTCTTATTTTCTCTTTAACTTCCTCTGTCCACCAAGGTGTCCTCTTTCTCTTGTTCCCAAGTCGGACTTCACCACATGCTTCTGCAGCAGCTGTCTTTATGGTGTCCTTGGTTGTTCATTTCAAACTCCTATAATATCTCCTTTATAATACCTGTACTCTTCTTTCTAAATATGCTATCAAAGTCAACGTTTTAGACGCGTACGTGAACATGGAAATTACAAAGCAGCGCGGTAGACAAAATTTGGTTCAAATAGAGGTAATTTTGGATTTCTAAATTGATTTACGTTTTCTAGGGCCGCTTTGTTTGTGTCCCTTTTGCTAATATTTCACTTCTGGATCCTCCATCAATAATTGACACGGGCTAATTCCCACCAAACTACGGCATGGGGCATGTAATGTCTACACAAGCACAAACAAAGTCAGCTGTATGCCTTCCGTGTCAGACTTGTTATCTAGCAGTTAACATTGCAGCACCATCGGGATTACAACTCACAAGTAATAATGAGACATCATAACTGCCTTACTGCAATACCGTGTCAGATTGATAGTTGTACAGTTACCGTACTCTAGAAAATTCGCTGTTCCTCTGGCACTACTTCTTCTACAAGTATCAATAACACTGTGGAAACACACTGCATATTTTCTCATTACGCTGCTACAATACAAAATAGCCCATGGCTTCACAAAGTAACATCTCCCTACAACACATCATCGGCAGCTCCTGCACACTGCATTTAATAATGAGACGTAATGCACCACCCCATACTTCGCTGCCGCCCTTCTACCACCAGTCCAAGTCATATTCTCACATATCCACCACATTTTGAAATATTCTGCAATATAAATTTCAAAGTAACACATTGATAGTCTGGTACAAGAATAATACAAATAGTACTTTCCGTACTTCTCTAGAAAATGTACGCTGTTCCACAATTGGACAACTACCACGACGAAACAGGTTAAGTAGCCTTCCTGCAAGAGGAAAACTATCACGCTTTCATCAATTTGAAACCACCTAGAAATATTACCTTGGATCAAGCTGAATTCAATGACCTGTTTCATTCATTCTCCATTTTACTTCGTAACTAAAAGACAGATGAAAGTAGGAGAGAGAGAGGGACGACTGAAGGCAGGAAGCATGTAGAGTAAAAGGCATATTTTTTTTCTAACCTACGGCTACACACCTATTCATTCAGTCAATGAAAACACTACACGGCGTAAAAGACGCGATTAATAGCAACACTAACGCCAATCCCACGTGTAAGGCCAGCACTAACTTTTTTTCAAATAAACAGTGTCAGAAAAACACTACTACTACTACAAGAATCAGGTTTAAAAACATGAAAAATGCTTATTAGGAAATATGAAATTCTACTGAATTACATCTAAGCTCCTGAAAGTACAGAAGACACCCTATGACAAAGAAGTGAACGCGTGGTAAAAAACAAATATACGACTATCTTTGGAAAACACATATTTTGAACGCCACCATGTAGCTCGCTTTAACTTATATATTATTGTACGGCAGGACTTGCTAGCCAAGAATATGTTATGTGTTACGCCTTTAGTCTGTTAATAAAATAATTATGGCCAAAATACAATAGTGGGGGGGGGCCTGACAGCATGAAATCATTTCTGCTCATAAAAATTTTTTTATAACGTGTTTGAAAAACATTACGTTACGGAAATAGCCTACCATGTTAACTCCTATTTGATTGGCGGGAATGAGATGTAAGACTAAACACGATTAGTTGGACTGCAAATACTGGTTTCCTGTTGTTATGGGAAACGAATAGAAGGGGTACTTTTTTGAAAAGATGTGTAGACATGGCATGATTGGTTAGATCTGCCAATCTAGTCAGTTCAGAGCGTCTGTTCCTTGCCACATCTTGTAATAAACCTACTAAGAACAGTGCGTTGAGCACCAGTGCATATTTTTTTCTAAAATAAAAGCCTGGGACAAGAGGCAGATCGGAATTTGTGCCTATTCATTGCCAGTCAACGAAACTGTTTATTATTTCCATTGAATTGTGGTAAGCTGAAATATTTGATATCTTTTTAATGAAAATTGAATGTGAATTGATGATTTATGTCTATATATATGTGTGTAGTTCAGTGGCCAACTTGAGAAAAGCCTAAATATTGCTCCAACCTGAATAGGAGGTGTCGGAAAAAAAAGTAAAACTGCATGGGATTGCCAAACAGTACACTGACACCTATCTTATGGACTAGGAAGAAATAATGCTGGAATGGCAGAGGCGTAGTAACCATTAGGAAGGAGTATACTGGTGTAATTTGTTTCAGATGAAGCTAGCAGTGGCCTACAGCACTGAACACAAGTGTTTGTTATGTATTGTGCTCATTGTGGAAATGGATTATGACTTAGTTTTGAAATAGGAGGTACAACCTTCTTGTTTCAGGGACGGTGGTCAAAAGTCATTGAGGCAGTATTTGGCCTGAGTTACTGAATCCTGAGGCTGACAGCATACTTACTGGGTCCAGATAGCGACCAGTTAGGTGGCTCCAGAACTCATTGAAGTAATCGAGCAGAGGAGTCCTTTACTGCAGTCATCACGAAAGTTAAGAAAGTGTGGCCATGGAGCTCAACATTATGTGCCCCCCCCCCCCCCCCCTCTAAAATTGACAGTAAATAAAGAGGGAATATAAACTGTTTAAATTGACAGGAACTGTGAACTTTTCCCAATGATAAGACACTTGAAGTCATGATGACAAACAACACTCTAGCATGAAAAACAAAACCAGTATTAACTCATATTACTACTTCACACTTACACACATAAGATAAGAATAATAAAATATGTCAATAACAAGATTAAATTGATAAACTGTGTACATACTACTTGTAAGAATATTGATTGTGATTCCTGGTTCACTGTGTAGTTGAATCAGGATATCTCTATGTAAAGAAATTAATACATATATATATATATATATATATTTGACTTTTCAAATTGACTCTTTTAAGATAGTCTTATAGAGTGTTACTTGTGTGTGAGTGTCACAGTGTTGTAAAGTACTGTGAAATAAATTAAATTGTTTATCTGTCTGTTGTTGTTGTGACTTACACTTCATCATTTTCATAACCCTAGACATTCAACGTAGTCATCACAATATTTCAGAATAGGTCTGACTGAGATATATATATATATGTGTGGTAGCAAGTAAGGTTATCTGTAATACTCCACATTATTAGATACAGATACCTTCACAGCTGATCTCAGTCAGTACACTAGTCCCCTATAAATATTTATAACATCCCATTTTACCACACACATATCAGCTTGATCATACACAAACAACTGATGTAAACATCATGTGGGCTTCACAATAATACATTCACTCTTTAACAGATCCCCCTAAGCACATGTCATACTCTTACACGCAAACAAATGCCTCTCCCTGAGGGGCACATGTACCAATAACCACTCTCAAACTGTTCGTTGCCATTAAATATTTAAACTACGACATATTTTTCAGCTCACCTTCATTTATTATGATATTTGGAACAGGTTATCTTCAACTGACTCCATCTGTTCATAAGATAGATAAGTTAGTATTTTCATAACATCCTATCAGGAATATTTATAACATCCCATTTTACCACACACATATCAGCTTGATCATACACAAACAACTGATGTAAACATCATGTGGGCTTCACAATAATACATTCACTCTTTAACAGATCCCCCTAAGCACATGTCATACTCTTACACGCAAACAAATGCCTCTCCCTGTACCAATAACCACTCTGTGACATATTTTTCAGCTCACCTTCATTTATTATGATATTTGACTCCATAGTATTCAATGAAGATCTGTAGTCATAAATTCAGTATTTTCAACATCCGTGTGTGTGTGTGTGTGTGTGTGTGTGTGTGTGGTTTTTTATTTTATTTGCAGTGATGTTCAAATTAGATAAAAAGGTTGCTAGGTGTGACGTTATTTGTCTCTCCCCTTTTCGTATTTTCTCTCTCTCTCTCTCTCTCTCTCTCTCTCTCTCTCATTATCTACTTATTTCTCATTTTCAGAGCACAGAAATACGTGTCCAGTCACTTGTTTACACTTCTTCCTGTAATAATTCGTCATGTCTGTTTACCTGATCATCCCTGCTGAGAGAGTAGACAGGTAATATTGACCGACAGTCATGTTGGTAAAATTCTCGTGTACCAGACATTGGCGCGCCGGATTAACACTAAGATCGCCCCGCGAGCTTGGTTATCGCTGATACGGCTATTGTAACTTCCCAATTTCTTTCGTTACGAGAACACAACCCAGATGGTCACACGATAAATGTTGTTTGCACAGGTACGGGGCAGTAAATTATCCACGTGGTGACCTATTACAGACACGCATTTGAAAGACGGAATGTTGTAATAAGTTTCCGGGAAGACATTATTTGTGGTAATGTAGGAAGTCGTGAGTGTAAACAGGAATGATAATCGACGGAAATAACAATTCTCATTTATATTAGAAAGTGACTTTTTAAAAAAATCATGCAGAATTTTCCTACGAGGAAATTGTTAGGATAAACCCCATCATAACACATATGATTGAATACAATTGGCTGGGCAATTCTAGATGTTATATACAACACTTCTGATTAGAGCCTGGTCAGATAGAAACAACAACGTGCGTGGGACGAAAGTTGCAATATAATCTGACACTTTCGCCAATTTACAGCACTGTGAAATTCGCCTCGTCAAGAAGACAGCCAGCTAGCCAGAGTAAGGAATAGTATCAGAATTCCATTTATCGGACCGGACCTTGTTTGAGCATCTTGTGGACTTATATCCCAGGAAAACTCTACCTACATTAACACGGAAAAATGGAATCCTAGGAATCTGAACATAAAGTCAAAATGAGAGCCTAGTGTAAAGTAATACTACAAACCGCGTGTAAGAGGCATCTTAAACAAGCTGCCGTAAATATTTCCCTGAGCCAGGAGTCAATATTCCCAAAAAGATTTTGGGGTACGTTTTTAAATTCTATATTTTGCATTTATTAACATGTGAAAATTGCTAGTGGATGTCCACGTCATATTAGGCTGGTAACCTCAGCATATAGAATGATGGTTTCATGAACCACTACTGCAAGAACTGGTGACTGCTATATGCGGGTTTCTAACAGAGAACCAAAAGCAGAGGTTGTCCCAAGATCCATATGGAGCAGGGAGTGGATGATGATAGAACTGATGTACATACTTATTATATTATTCACCTTTTCAACCAGTGCAAATGTAAAGATATTCAATATAAATGTAATGAATGTTTTCCGCTCACTGTGATTAATATGAATGCTCAGAGAGGGTAAAGTTCTGAGGTAGATAAAATGGTGGAATGAAAAGGACGGCACAAGATTATGGGTCAGGAAACCCAATGCTCAGGATGGTATTTGGTTCTCTTTTTTCATGATACTAGTCGGTGGTACCAGTTGAGGGTGCTATCTCTGGAACAAAGTGTGTGGTATTAGTGGCCTGCTGTCAACGCTAGACACCATCATCTGACGGGTCTTGAAGACGCTAGACCAGCTTCGTGAATACTCCTTGATATTTCTTGGAACATGTCACAACCTCTAGACTTGACCAGGGACGAGAGTGAATCAGTCCATAACCTGCAAAGAACCAAACATCAGCTGGAGCAGAAACCAACAAACTTACTGGCATCTAAGTACAAACTTAAAAGCTTCCAAGTGAACTTTCAGACAATTCCCTCATTATTCATAACTTCACTCTGTGATGATTACCTTTTTTTAAAAGAAGTATTCATTTTATACTGTTAAATATAATTGATTATTAAATTTGTTATTTGTGTATATTCAAATTCATAGTTGATTTAATCCCTTTGAGTGTCTCAGTCCGTATGTCTCAGTCACCTTACATACACTTAAAATAGAGCTACTAAATTAAGATTTCTCTGAATTAAATCAGTGGGAGGGGGGGGGGGGAAGGGGGGGGGGCTTGAACGAGCTAAATCAGACAATATATCTCTTCACAAAAGTTGTCGGGCAGATAATAAGTTAACTGTGCTAATACACATTCAGCATTGTTCTTGATTTCTGAATAGCTTGTGAAGATTCCCTTAAGGTAGAAGAATCACCATCCTTCTATTTGCATCTCTGCTAAGAGTAATCTTATGCGAAGGTAGATACCTTTGAAGACCCACATTAGATACTCTAGGTTTTGGCCATTCACTGCAGAGCAAAGAGGAGGCAACCCGTGACACCAGGCTCATTGCTTCTTCATCCAAGTCATGTGTGTCATCGGCGAGCTGCAGGTTGGTTTGATAAATGTCCTATACTAACTGTGCCTCTATGGCTCTCAAGTGCGCTTGGTTTTTGCGTTCAAGAAAAATGTTAAATAGTAAAGGTAAGAAAGCAGATATCTCTCTCGTACTCCACTGATTGTGCGGCAATATTCTACCTGTGTGTTCTTGATAAACATTGCTCTGATGGCTTTACTGCAGAGTTCTTTAGTAATCTGCATAGATCTCTGATTATATATTTCTGCATTGTAGAAATTGCAATGACTCTTATCATACTTTGTCAAAAGCCTTCTTGAAGTTTTAAAAGACATGGTAAGCATGTTGCTCATATTGTGTATACTTCACGTACAATAACTTTACAGAACTGTTCTACAGCACTTCATCCCATCTGAATACTACATTTTTATTCAGAGATAATGTATTTTGATTATGGTTAATCTATTCAGTACGACTTATCCATTACTTTCCTTGTATGGCTGATTAAATTTATAAATTTATTTTTCTGTAATTTTGGCATTGCTGTACATTGTCGTTTTTAATTGACAGTGTGTCCTTGCACGATTCACTCTCGCAATGAGGCGATGACGCCATTTAGATGGTCCGATTTCCATGTGAGCCTATCACTTATATTTTTTGTCTGTTGTCTGTTGTCCTCCTTATTTCTGTCTTGGTTTGGTTTGGATTTAAGGACCAAATTCATTGCACGCGGAGAACTCCATCAGTGCTGCAATATCCTTACTTAGATCACACAAGGAGAATCCCAGCACAATGCACAAACTCCGTAGCACTGGAGAGGATACTAATGTGTGTATTTTTGTGGTGGGTGTGACAAAACGGGGCGGCCTTTATCGGTCTTTGTTTCACTCCGGCAGTATCGGTACATTTGTGGTGCTGATTTTTAATATTTGCTCTCAATTGTCACACTTTTCTTTCTTTCCGTCTTTTTTTCTTCGTTATTTTTCTGCTAAGTAGCAGATATTTGATTTTATCAAATCATTCGACACTCCCTGTAGGTGATAATAATCACATTTGCTTGGCGCTGCCCAGAGTAGTTGGCTATAGGCGCGGCAGATTAACTTGTACATTGGCCAGCGCTATCGGCTTAATCACCGATAAGACATGGATGACAAGATTACTTTAGATAAAAGTAAGATTGCTACATCTCGAACACATGGTCATATGCGGTTTCCGGTGTGTTTGTGAGCTTGTACACAAAGGCACCGGGCATCTTATTACCATATATGGGAGAGTTGACCTCTGCCTTACGTACAAAATTATACGATGTCGGAATATTTTGAAATTGCCCCATAACCCGCCTGTTTGAATATGATTGGAGTTTTTTTGATAGCTCATAACAAACGAAGACGTGGGAAGGCAGAGAATATAATTTGATCATTTTCTCAAGCTATTTCACTTGAGAAATCGCTCGCCAAGACACCAGACTGCATCAGCAGTGAAGAATTAGAATTCAGATTTCGTTCTTAATATACCGGACACCTTTTATCGGAGTATTCATCAGGACTTACAATATAGCCCAGGAAATATCTAACATTTTAAATAAGGAAACCGGGACTGAGGAAACTTAAGGACCACACACGAAGTCAGAGAGGAAACTTATTTAAATTAACGACACCCTAGACGCGTGACAGAGGCCGATTCAAGTCTCTTTTATTTATCTGAGCAAAACGTCTGTGAATCATGATTGGCGTAAGTTTTGATTTACATTTCGTATTTATTACTAAAATGTGAACTAACCTATATATATATATATATATATATATATATATATATATATATATATATATATATATATATATATATATATATATATATATATATATATATATATATATATATATATATATATATATATATATATATATATATATATGTATATATATATGTATATATATATATATATATATATATATATATACATATATATACATATATATATATACATATATATATATATATATATATATATATATATATATATATATATATATATATACCATGTGAATTTTAATATGTGAAACTCGCTTGTGGATGTCAAAGTCATTGGAGGCTGGCAACTTCAGTGTATAGAATGATGATTCATGAACCACCACTGCTCAGGCTGGTGATTGCTTTACTGCTAGTTTCGTAAAGAGAATTAAAAGCATAAAGTAGTCCTAGGTTTCATATGGAGCAGGGAGGGAAAGATGAAAGAAATGATGTACATCTTATATATTATACTTACATTTTCAAAGCACTGTAAATGTCCCCATAAACATTGTCACTTTAAAATTAATGTAAGTTTTCAAGTTTAAACCAGTGTAAATGTCTCTGTGAAAATATTCATTTTAAAGTAATGGAAGTTTCAAACTTTTCAATCAGTGTAAACATAAATGAAGATATATTCAATTTATATTGTGAACACTTTTCAATCAGTGGAGATGTATATGTAAACAGACTCTTTCTGTATTATTAATCTTTTCATTTAAATATAAAGTAACTATGAAAGCTATTCTATTTAAATGTAAAGAAAGTTTTATCCTGAGGGATTAAATTTAATTCTCAACCCTAATCCTAACCCTAAGCGCTACGAAACAACACTTAACTATACATATTCACTGCGGAGAAAAAAGGTACGAAAGATAGGAAATTACATTGTAATGTTACAAATTTAACTTCGATTTAATCATTTTAAAGTTATTGTATGTTTGTCTCAGTCAAATTACTACGCACACTCTAAACAGAGCTAAATTAGAATAATAGAACTCCACTGAGTAAATCAGGGATGGGGGCTTAAACGAGCTGAAAGTAATAAGTGCTTAAGTCCTTCACAAAAGCGTCGGCAGAATTACAGAGTTAACATACTCAACCAAAGCAGTATTTTTCTCGCTTATTCTGAATATCTTGTGAAGACTCCCTGTGTAATAGAAGTGTCATCACCCTTCTATCTACATCTCTGCCAAGAGTGATCTTGTGCGAAGGTAGATAACTTTGAAGCCCATATTAGATACTCTTGAGTTTTGGCCACTGTTGGACCACTACTGCAAAGCAGGGGAGGCAATACGTCACAGTGGATAGGTTTTCGTAATTTTTAAAATTAGGCTGTATGGCCTACTCTTTACGATTTCCAACTGCCGATGGAATTTTAACGTCCGCAACTTGTGCACGGATCTCCTTTTTTTTCGCCCTTATCCGAAAAGGTTAGGCATCCGATCTCACTACCCATGGGAGCAGGGGGGAGGAAGAGATCATGAGGACCCACTGGTTCCGAACAAATTTCTATCAAATATATTCCTTGTACTGGGACCCGAACCTGGTACCTTTAGAATTACAGGCGGACGCCATACCTTTTAGCCACTCCGACCCCTATTCTGTCTTACGAATGCTTACTATATACCTACATTTATTTAGTTTTCAATCATTTTAGACGTATAAAGAAATACACAGCTTTGCTGACAACCATAATGTATTGCGGAAATAATTGCACCACCTTATTCTCTCCCGGCTGGTTTATGGTAAAATTCTTAATGGATTCCTGTTACAATATTTAAAAGTTACGTTGCTATTCATCATAAGGGATCTTCGATTATATTGTGGCGATGTAGCCTCAGATCCATTAGCCGACTCAACTATAGAATAAATATCTTAATAACACATCTGAAAAAGTCGTTACGCTGAGCAAATGGAGATTCCCATTAACACTAAAATCGCAGGCAAAAGCAAATATTACTCATAATCTGATTATTTGTAACCTTTGCAGAGCGCTGACCGCGAAAAAAATGGCCGACATTATATAAATAGATAAAATTAAGTATCACGTTAAAACGCATATTGAAATCGCATTCTTGGCCTACTGGGGCGGTACTACCAAAAGGAGTCGCCAGCCGACCGGTGAAGTTCGCGAGAATTTGGTTTGCTGTCCGCGTGAAGTTTCCGTTGAAGACAGAAACGGAAGTGTCATATTTAAATCGCACCAAATTTTTTACCAACAATAATGTATCAATCACCAAAGCTAACAGGGAAATGTAAACAATCACACTGCCTCATCAAGGAAAAATTGCGTAGCGATATAAAAGAGCAAATGAAGAGATGTTCAGCTCAACAAGTCCCTCATAAATTCATCCAAGAAAAGAACTTAAACGTTAACCGTTACAAGGAAATAAGAAAAGAGTAAAGAAAGCAATAAAACATATTTAGATGAAAGCATTTCAACAGATACCAAATTACATTTGCTATAAAATTGGTAATATTATAATGGAATAATGTTTTAACGCAGTGGCATAAGAGATATAGAAACTGTGAAGTCTGATAATTGTAATTAATGCACAATGGTCTGTGCGAATGTTATGAATATGATCAAAATTTAATGACAAAGTAACAGTGTAAAGTTATAATGTTTGTTACAAAGAACTGTACTCGATAATAAATGTGAACAGTCGTATATGCTAGTGTTTTCTTCTTGGTGAAGTTTATTCATTGCAAGTATTGACGGATTTTTACCGTTATTCCTTGACCTTGGTGTTGGTGTTTGACATTCGACAATGAATGTTTTCCAAAATAGAATATACCCTTGTATCACTTGGCGCAAGATCACAAGAAGACTAGAATAATCATAATAACAGTCTGAACATATAATAACACAACACTAGAACCTGAAGAAATATATAATTGACTCTTTAAGAAACAATACTAACGGTAATAATAATAATAGTCTTCGAGAACCCGAAGGAAACAACAACAAACCAAGTTTTCCTAGACCAATGTTCCAACAGGCCAAAAGAAGATATTACCAGCAGTGGCCAAAGAAGGGAGATTTGTAAGCGTGCGCACATTGCAGAGAAATAACTAAATTATCAGTGCCATTAAAAACATTAAACAGGATCTTCCTGGAGAGATTACAAGAGGCCATAGAAAAACAATTGAGAAAAGAAATGGCAGGTTCTGGACAAAAGAGATTCTGTACAGGGCAGATAACCATACTGCGCACAGTAGTTAAATAAAGCCTGGAATTGAACTAGATCCTTCACACTTGATTTGTGGGCTATGAAATCAGCATTCTGCTGTCTCGAATAAAGGATCACTTTAGAAACTGATGAAGCATTATGGTGTCCTTCTGTCGTGGGTGAATTATCAGATAGGTATAGATGTTTACAGCCCTGTCTGAGCAGAGGTGATAGTGATGACAATGTGAAAGTAAGGGGTAAGATATAGTTTTTTATCACGAGGGTGATCGTGTAAGAGAAGGGACAGTCTCTGGATAGAATAATTTATCTACTCCAGCCTATCTGGACGACGATATTTAAATCAGACGCACTTTCTCTCCTTGTACGAAAATACAAGTTACACTGCACTCACATGCACACAATTCTGTGACAAATACGCACGAACGTGAAAACAAACTATGGATAACATATAATGAATAGGGGTTGACCGACACGATAACTAAAGGTTTAATAAAGTTTATTATCAAAATAGAAAATCACAACATAAATCATATGCATCAAGAGATCATGGTTTACAGACAAAATGGAAATTAATCAAATAGGTTCTCCCCTCTGGTAAAGGAAAAGAAAGGACGATCCCAACAGAGGTTAAATTTACCCAAAGATCAAAAAGGTAACAATAAGTGATGAAATAGTCAGGCTGGGAAAAGAATAGGTTCCTAATGTAATCTATCCCGTGACTAATCAGATTATTGAGATAAAAAAGCAAGAAGAAACCATATAAGTATATGATGTTAACAAAAGACATAAGTTTCTTTCTCTGTTCATTCAATTCACATACACGCAGTGGCCACTTTCAGACTATGCTTACCCCAGTAGTTGTCGCAGGCATTTCAAGGAAATACACTAATAAATAATAATACTATTAAGTGTCAAATTTTAGTTTTGCCAAATCCAGCCCCAGACTCTCCGTAGTTGCTGACTGCAAATTTCACAGGAGTCGCTAGAGTCGGTGTTTTAATTTTTCCTGGATACAGTAAGTTACCTATGCCTTCAGTTGGTTGGAGTAGGTTCATGCGTGGTGATCGCCGATGTAGGATGAATAGAACATACACAGTTCCTAGGTTGTTTAACCTCAGGTGGCTGAAACGCTAGGTTAAGTTACACAAATGTTGCTGACACTATAGTTCGCCGTAGCTGGCTGATGAGATTGATATAAATAAATCTGGTAATAGTTCTGGTCCAGTTAATATTATAATTTAATGTTTCTATTCTGCTTTCTCTCATGAAAATGGGGAAAATTGGACCGCACAGGTCACAGCAAGAAGCTCATCAATATTAAATATTCTTGGATGCTTATAATATTATAAGTTCGTATGATCATAAGTTCCTATATTTTAGGAAAAGAAAATATAAACATTTAACCAAATTATTAATATCATATCTAACACGTGTTAAAAATATAGGACCTCTTCACCACTCCGTTATCACTTAGATTTAAAACACACGTGTCTAGCTTATCCTATCGTTCTTTTAACGCGTGATATGAACACTAGTCATTTATAAAATTACATAAAATGGATAGAAGTAAATAATATATACCGTCAGTAGACAGTTATTTAATGTATATACTAGTCAATTTAAAACATCTTTTACTGGGAAATGGCGAGTAATTAAATTTTCTTTACGGCTGGAAAATTTAGCTATAAGTTATTTAATTAGCACAGAAAATCTCAGTGAAATATAATGAAAACTTTAAACACACTAAATCACTTTAAAGCTAATATATAAATTACCGCAATCAGAAAAATGAAACACTCCACGGAATCTATTAATTTTCACTCTGTACGAGAAATTTTAATATAACGAGCTAGTGAATTCAGATAGATTTCTGGGCAACTGATCATGGCTATCTGAGAGACATGGTATATATTGACAAATTCCGTTCAATCGTTGTCTAATGCAAAAGTCACACCTACTGCCAGATCCGAGCCAATTTGCCGTTCGATTCTTGAATCAAAGGTAATTTTACCACCTCTTCCGCCTCTGCCGAATATCAGCTACGTAATTACTTCCCTGACAGTTTTACAATCCAAGGTCCGTCTCAGATTGAATATCTCGTGTGTTCCCCTGATCAAAGAATCTATTACGCCATGCTCCGCGCTTCGCTCTCTGTTTCACATAGGGCTTAATTGCCAGATGGCTCACGTGTTAATTGCACTGGTGAATCCTTCGTTCATGTAGAAAAAATATAAACTAGATGGGGAGGGGCAAAAGTGGATGATTACTGCTGCACTATTTCCATCTGTGACACCTTCTGAAGATCATTACTCTATTTTAAAAAACATGTGAAGTTATGAAATGAACACTATTTCATGAACAACAGCTTACAGAATTGTCTGAGATAAGAATTGGAATGCGGCAGTGATGTCTCTTAACGCCATTTTTTACACGTTTTTCTTTAACTTGCCTTGTATGTCACTGTCGTGTCACCTTCAAATATTGCAATCGATTTTTCAATCACTTCCAGATGAGCAATAGCTCTGAAACTTGGCATAGTTGTGTATTCCCGATGACAATACAATAATCGGTCGTAAAAATAATAAAATGAATAAAATTAAAATGAATAATCATTATTTGTTTGTATTGTATCAGCACGGAAATGGGCGATAACTGCAAATAATCTAGGTGTATTCTTTATAACAAGATAATCTCTCTCTGGAGAGAAATGTTGAAACTTCACGAAGTGCGTGAACTTTCGGCAAATCACTGGAAAGAAGGAAATAAAATAAAAATAAAAAATATTTTAAACACACGCTTTTAATGCACTAAAAAGCCAAACATAATTTTTCAAGGAGTTTATAGCTTGCAGTCAAAATATTTAACATCAAATTGACAAAAAGCGTGGGACACTTAAGCACTTATCATACATTTTATCCATAATTGTCTAATGAAGTATAAAGCAGAAGTTAATTTCATGAAGAATCAGCGCCCCATGCTTTTTGTTAATTTGATGTTATTTTTTTTTTTGGACTGCAAGCTATAAACTCCTTGAAAAATTATTTTTGGCTTTTTAGTGCATTAAAAGCGTGTGTTTAAAATATTTTTTAAATATTTTTATTCTTCTTACAGACTATTGATTGGATTATGAAAACAAGAAAATGGTCGAAGGGAAATGGAATTCGGTGAACTCTTGACGATTTAGATTTTGCAGACGATCAGGCTCTTCTATCCCATAACCATGGCCAGATGTACACGAAATGAGAATATTTGATGAGAGATCATAGAAATTTGGTTTGAAAATACTCAGATAAAAGACAAAGTCTATTAGAATAATTGTGACCAGCGATAATTAGATTACGTTGGGAAATGCATCTCTACAAGATGTTAATTCATACATTTATCTTGTCAGCGTTATAGACAAAGCAGGAAGAACAGATAATAATATCAACATAAGATTACAAAAGATAAGAGGAGCTGTCACTGATTTGGGAAATAAATAGAAATCAAAAGAAATCAAGTCCAACACAAAAATAAAATTTTTTAGCTCAGATGTCGAGGGAGGTCCATGGTTTGACCGAAATACGGATAACAACCAACATGTCAGCCAGAAGGATATACACTTTTATAAGTGGTAGCTTCCGCAGAATAGAAGGACTGAAACTATATGAAAGGTCACAACTGATGGCTAGGCACGTGCCCGTGCAACAAAGGAAGAATGGAAAATGCTGACGTCGTTTAGGATGCACATTGAAGTAAAATAACCAGTTGATGGCTTTACAAGGTAGTTCCTGTTCTAGAATCCCCAGAATAACAGAGGGACACCAAAAAAACATAATGGAGATGAGAATTGGAGACAGACATGAAAGAGATGAAGAAGAAACGGAAAGACCTTAAATAGATGGCATCATTCAAGAAAATGTCATATAAATAGGTTGAACGCATCAATTCTTTAAGGAGCTACAAGTAAGGCATAAGTAAGTAAACGTCGACAACAGTAAACAATTATTGTATTACGTTTTAACAAAACTCCGAATATCAGTCAAGCAATACTCGTTAGCTCCCTGAGGAGCATAGGCCTTCAACAAACACACGTCAAGTCCTCCTGTCACGTGCCATCAGCTTCCACACCTTCCTTATCATGTTTACCTCTGTCTTCTGTTCTCTTGTGTGTTTTTTTATTTACCTCTGCTTCTCTTTCCCTGGGGATTCCAGAACAAGGATTGCCTTGTAATGCTATCAACACGTTTCCTCAATGCGTATCCTATCCATCGCCAGCGTCTTCCTCTCATCTCTTCTTCCACTGGCACTTGCATAGTTCTTATCACTGTTTCCACTTTGGTGACTCTTTATCATACCATCTTAATTCTATTCTGCTTAAGCCGCTCATTTATGAATGTCTGAAGCTTTCTGGTTGTTGTTTTTTTTATTGTTTTCCATATATCAAAGCCATAAAATACTGTAGAACTGGCTTGACATGTTTGAGTTGAAGATTCTGATTTTTGTGTTGGACTTTTAATAAGCACAAATTATGATTACTGATGAATATGCCATAGAAAAACAGTTGATTGCATAATAAGGCAGGTCTTGCTCAAGAATATTTTTGAGTGAGAGAAACAGAGGCAAGCCATAATACACATGGAGAATTGAATTAACAACAGACGTAAACAGGATTTTTTTAAAGGCCACATTGCACGGGTTTGTGAAGCTTTTGCATTATTTTAACGAATACGTATATCCACGTGGAGAAGATGGTTACTAGTGAAACTATCCATACTTATCGAAAGTAGCTGACGAAGAAAGAAAGAGACACAATGGTTGCGTGAATGAATGAACAATTAAATAATTAATTAAAGAATGACGAAAAGATAACAGAAATAAAGAAAACATGAAGGAGAGTAGGACAAAAAGAAGACAATTGATTAATTACAAAACCTAACAAAGTCTTTAAAAAGAGCATATTCTTTTCCATGATATCAATTTAATAATCATTTATTTTACAACGCGCTCAAGGTCATACTTACAAATCTAGAAAATTCCCTGGCTTCTACAGCACACGTGACTTTAATGAGCACAAACTAATTGTGAGCTTGGTTTTAAACCCCCATGAGCTAAAGGTGAATCCGTCACTAGTCATCACTGTTTTAATGATTCTGTCTAACCCAAGTCCTTAGCGGCCGCAACGCTCGTGCGTTGACTGGCGTGTCGTGCAAGTCGAACAGTGGCAGTCGCCGAGGGAGACCCGAGGCATGGCGTAACCCGGGAAAGTGCGAGCGACTCATTTGTTCTGTCCTCATTTTCACAATTGTCAGGACCGTCCCTCTAAGGACACTATACTACCCAGCAATCACGTTGTTTCACACAAATATGAGTACGCTTATGTAAATAAGAGACGCGGTAGTACAGTGGTTAGTGCACTGGTTTCCCAGCTCTGCGGTCCTGGTTCGATCCCCATTTGACGTGGGATTTTTAGACCAAAACGGCTCCGGGTTCAACCCAGCCTCATGGAATTGGTACCAGAGTTGCTCTGGTAAGGTTAAGACGGCCGGCGTGATTCTGACCACTTTACTCCTAGAGTGCCTTATGGTCAAGAAAATATGGGCCTAACACCATATTTCCAATATGCCTCACTTGGCGTGTAACGGGATCCTTTTTTATGTAAATTAATTACAGAGGAATACAGTTTAAAATCCCTAGAGGGCATAAGCCTTCAACTATTTATTCCTTTCTTGTGTCATTTGTTCCAGATCTTTCCATGTCGTCTTAATTACTTTTAATGTCTGTCTAGTTATCTTCTCCTTGTGATTTTGGTCTCCCTATTTGTTGAACGCCTATGCTCCCGGGAGCTGCATGGTGACGGATATTAATAATAATTCGTTTATACAAATTCAACTACCCAAAGAAACATAGGTCTTCAATAAATTATGCCAAGATTTCCTGTCCTATGCCATGTCACGGGTTGCCTCCCCTTGCTCTGCAGCGATGGTCCAACAAAGGCCAAAACCTAGAGTATCTAATGTGGGTCTTCAAAGGTGTCTACCTTCGCACAAGATTTCTCTTGGCAGAGATGCAGATAAAAGAATGATGATGCTTCTACTTTGAGGGAGAATTCACAAGATATTTCAGAAGCAAGAACAATGCTGAATGTGTCTTAGCAATGTTAACTTTTTATCAGCCCATCAACTTTTGTGAAGAAGTATTATATAATTTAATTTAGCTCATACAAGCCCCCAACTGAATTAACAGTGAAATTCTTATTATTATTTGGTGCTATAGATGTAAATATAGATATATTAAAGATGCTGATTCATCCGTGCGCACTTCTCTCTGTTATAACTAAATCAACTATGAATTTGTAAAAACAACATATAACAAATTTAATGATCAATTACTTTGGAACAAATGTAAATAAATATGAACTGGTGATTACTAATAAATAGGTTTCGTCATCGAAACCGGCTTTAGGAAACTTAGATGTGGAATATAGATCAATACGTTCTGTTGTGTTGGCCTGCTAAAATTGTCACTTAGCTTCCCAAGTGCTGAAGTATTGATGCTGCTATTTCCATCAATTCGTCTCTGTGGAGAGGGCACGTCTCCTGGTAAAGGCAGCTATCTTCACAACCATTGAATGTAGGTTTTAAGTGTCGATCGCAAGCTTTGAACCACAGAACAGCAGTACAGCTGGTGTCGTTGAATCGAACCTCAAATGGTCTCGTAAACTCGTACCACAAGCTTTAGAGGAAATAACAGAACAAATTCCGCTGCCAAGTCTTTGTTTTCCTCATATTAATCAGGCATTTTTCCCGCTGTCCGTCTACCGAATCTTTTCTCTGAATTTTTACTCTTCCTGTGCGTATATCATATAACTCAGGGGAGATGATGAAAATCACCATTCTTTTAGTTAATTTACGGTTCAAATTTCGACTGGACAGCGGCAGGTGGCTTGTGCCTGGTTGGACATGTATAAATATACATATAACTTATTACATATGATAGTAAATTTATATATATATATGATGTCATCATCATCCACTCCCTTCTCCACTTGGAGTCTGGGGTTACCCTGCTTTTGGTTCCCTGTGAGAACTAGTACGAAGCGATTGCCAGCGCTTTGCTGTGGTGGTTCATGAATATATCATTTTCCCGTGCTGAGGTCGCCAGTCTCGTTAATGACCTGTATAACCATCAGCAAGTTCAAACATGCCAAATTCTAAGTATATAAAATATGTTACAACTCACTGTCGCAGATTTTTAAAAGATATAAGTAGGAAGATGTGCATGAAGCACATAGACCTTTAGATACTAGCGATCACAGATGAGCTAGTGTGGAGTGAAAGAGTTAACAGAAGAGCACAGGTTGGCGTCAGTGATTCTCTCACCTTTTAGACTACCAACTCTTGTATTTTTCTGGCGACGACTAACTCTTTCTTACTCAAACTTTTTAAAGAAGATGTAGTAGTAACAAGTAATACAAAGATAGAGAGTATGTTTTTCTGAACAGAATGTACAATCTACTAAGGCAAACTCATACCAATTGTGATTTACAGGATGTACAGAATTACTTTAATTACAGCAGAAAATCAAATCCATGTTATCAAGTAATTTGAAAAGAGATACTAGGGGATTTAAACAAAATGAAGTATTATATTACTTATTCAAGAATTTAGAATACTGTCAGTGGCTATTTTCTTCTGACGGAGAGTTAATTCTTATGAAAATTTCTTGGAATAGTGAATTCTGACTTTGGTCTGTGTAGCGAAATCTGTGAGATAATCGCTTATTTTAGTAAGATTTTAGTCCTATAATACTAAATACACCAGCTCTCAGGTGTCTGACTATTTTCATCTTCAACGCCAGTAGAGCGCTGCCTTTCGTGCAGTGGAAATGCTTAAAAAATGACCGCCGTAAAAATCTAATACGCTTTTAGTTTCGGTTTAGAAACGTACAATAAACATTTTAACATCTCGCCGATCTGCTGCACGAAACGGTGGGAAAAGCTTGTAATTAACGTAATATGTTAACTTTAACACTAAAATTTGTAATAATTCGGACATTTCCCAGTAGTAAGAACGAGACGATTGTAATAATTAACGCCAACACTACCAAAGTTTTGAAAAACCCCTCTTCGCTCTGCAAGCGGTCTCTTTAATATATACACGCTGTGGGCAAAGCCAGCAGAGACAAACACACAGACAGTTTTCCATTTCCTCCTAGCGGTAAAATTCTGACGTCACTCAAACTAGTTGGTTTATTTGAATAGTGAGAAAAATGATAGAGACAAGGGGGGGGGGGGGGGGGGGAGGGGGGTGGCCGACTTGTGTAAAAGTTATATTTGACGATTGACAGTGACAAAACTGAAAATCTATACCATAATGAAACTGACCATAAAATCATATGGTAGAATAGCTTAGTGTCCCCTGAGCAAAAATATGTTTTAAAAAATATGGTAGTCCAAGTATTAGCCAAGTTATTGAGAAAATACTATATGTCTAAGAACGCTTGGACGGACAGACTGTTGTTCTTGCTCGTTACACATAACGTTATTGGGGACGCTAGTTTAAATAAGAGACATTGGAGTAATTCAAATCCTATTGGTTGGTATAAGAGTATAGGAGTAAAGGGGGGGATAGGAAAATGTAACTAAAACTAAACATCTTTTTTCTATTGGCATAACTAACGCAGACTGACCAATGGACTACGAGGCACATAGTTTGTTTGGAAATTTTGTTTTGTTTTTTCAAACTAAATTCAAAACAGACGTAGTAGTGCCTGCTTTCATTGGTCGGCTCTAATAGATATTGGCAAGAGGCATAGGGTCTCGTGGCCATTTGACTAAAAAATGTTATACAAACAACTACGTTGAGAGCAGATGTGATAAATTGTAAAATTAACTACTAAATTCACAATCTGGGCGAGGCAGAGCAAAACTGAGGCCATATTCTTTGCCAGTCAACGTAATTTGTGACATATTTCTTTGAATTAATGGTAAGAATGCTTTATGTATTTACATGCTTGATTAAAACTGCACAAGTTAGATACTGCTGTGGGAAAAGTGAAGGACATGCCGGGAGCAAACATTATTGAGTCCTCACATTGAACTGTATTTGACTGTTGCATATTATTATGATTTTGTATTAATAATTTTGTATTGGAAGATGTTAGTAAGCCTCTGTGTTCTATGAACACTTTTCAACATGCCTAGAGAGTTTAGAATTTAGAAAAGAAAAGAAAATCATATAAAAGGAGATGTGGTTACTCCACGTTATTGGATTGAAGCAAACTATGTAAAAGTACAGTGGCGTATCTGCCCTAGGGACCTGAGGTGTGGTCACAGAAAGGTGTGAGTCATATAATTAGGGACTGATGCACATGAATGCACACGAGGCTGACCCCATACCATCATGTATACATAGTGATAAGAAGTTGAGATCAGATATGAAAAGGCCAGGGTGTCTTTTTATTGCAGAGTTTTTATTTCCTCTTACCATCCGGTGACAGGAAACCTGATGAGTGAGTGAAAAGTCTCCATTTAAAAGTTGCTGTCAGCTGATAGCCTGAAGGAGCTTGTGTGTGGGTGCTGATCTATTATTTCTGCAACGACATACTGACTTATTATCGTCATACCAAGAATCCCAGGTGACACGTTAACAGCTGGGACATCTGACACTTCCTCCTAATAAACTGGTTCTTATCAAAATAAAACAGAATTATATGGGGCATGACGAAAACAACAGCTCCTCATAACCAATGACTATCACTAGCAGTTATTAAAGTTTTAGTCTGTGAATACACCTACAGGAACTCTATATAATAACATTACATTCATAGGACCAAGAGTCCATATTTTTTAGTTAAAGCATTATATGTAAATATATTTCCTCATTTTCAAAGACCTGTCCAAAAGAGATGGCGGGACAGGCAGATTAAATTGTACAAAGAAAAAACATTCCAATTTTAAAAGAAAACTTTAACCACAGTCTTATTTATTTTCTTTTAGTGAGTTAAAGTGTATTGTGTTGATGTACCATCATTTTCATTTCACCCCTAGACACTAGAGACATCATACACCAGCCACTAGAATCAAAATACGGACTGTGTGAGATCTAGGGAGGTAGCGTTAGGTTCCCTGAATATATATATCATTAACATCATCATCATCTTTTTTAGAGTCAGGGACCTACATGTGCTTGACCTCACACAGTTGACACAGACACAACTATCTTTCTTGTTAGATATAACATCTTAACCTCCCCAGCAAAATTTACCTTTGCTACATAAAATTGGTAGGCTTGTCCGAGATTTGAACTTCTAGTACTACATATATTTTGGGTCCTGGTCTGGGTTTTAGCTATAACAACATTTCTATTTACCCAGGGAATCCCCATTATTAATATTGCCCAAGATTTGGGAATTGATGAAGTGTCAGAGCCTGGATTAATTAATTAAAGTTGTACTTGTTTTAGAAATTGATTTAGAACATTTTAGTATTTATCAGATGGCGGATTTGGCCAAGTTTCGCTCTGCTGCTGTGCAGACTGCGAAAGAGATGAACATGGAGGGTCAAGTTTTGATTGACTATGTCACCTCATAATGTGATAAGTTTATTGCTAGGGAAGAACATAGGTTAGCTGAAGAGAGGAGAATGCAGTTAGAAGATGCTAGGGAGATGAAAAAATTAGAGCTAGATAGAGAAGCAGAAATAAAACGTTTGCAAATTGAGGCTGAGAAGGAGGCTAGGGCTTTAAAGGCAGAAGAAAAACGACTGCAAAGGGAAGCAGAAGATAAAAGGTTGCAGAGGGAGCATGAGTTGCGACTAAGGGAGTTGGAGCTGCAAGGCCATGCTCCTGAAAATGGTCACAGCCCCTCTACCTCTGATGCTACTGCTAGTCGGAGGGCGTCCAACTCAGTTATGGGGTTTCACTTAGATTATTTTGTTGAGAGAGATGATGATATTGAATCATATTTAAGTAGGTATGAGGTATTAGCTACAACTTATGGGCTAGAAAAAGAAGATGGAGCTTGAAGTTGGATCAAGGTCTTCGGGGAACAGCTTATGATGTTTTTTTTCCAAAATGAGCAGGGATGACCAAGACAATTATGACTTGTTAAAGCAAGCTCTTTTGTTAAGATACGAAAAGAATGGTGAATTTTACAGGAAAAAGTTTAGAAATGCCAAGCTCCTGTCGGGCGAGACTTATCACCAGTTCTCTGCACGGTTAGAGACTTACTTGGAGAAATGGACTGCTCTGGGGAAAACACAAGATCTTAAAGAAATGATCCTTATTGAGCAATTGAGAGAGTCCATGGCTCCAGACTTGAGAACGTTTCTCATGGAACAGGGTGCAGAGAGGCTGGGTGAGTTACTCAATGTCGCTGAGAGGTATCAGGCAGCCCAGGCAGAGGTAGCTGGCGCCAAAAAGAAGCATATAGATAATTATAGGGCCCCACAAAACTCAAATAGATTTGATAATAAAGATCAGGGTAACAAGTTTAAGCAAAATTTTGATAGGCCACGCAATGATAATAAACATAAAAACTCACAGTTCAATGACAGGAAATATGAGGAAAGAAAACCCTTTTATCAAAATAGATACTATTGCAAATGGTGTAAGAGAGAGGGTCATGACATCAAATTTTGTACAAGGAAACCTTCTGAATGTGCTGCGATGAAGTTGGGGAAAAGGAAGTAAAGGTAAAACCTACTGGACATCAGGAACCTTATCATCCCCCAGTATGTGAGGACGTGGTATGTAATGGAGTCACAATTAGGTGCCTTTACGATACCGGTTTGGATTTTGATTCTGTTGTGAGTGCGCACTTGGGGAACCCGGATCAGTATACCACAGAAACAGTGGAGATTCAAGGGGCGACCAGGGACCTAACACTCATGACACTTCCCATTGCAAGGATAACAGTGAAAACTCGCTATGTGGAAGGAATAATCAGAGCAGCAGTGATAGACGCACCCATTTACCCTCTGATATTGGGATGTCGTTATGTCTTCTTGGGGAATCCCAAGAGACCTGTGGTTCTGGCAGCAGTCTAGACCCGTTCACAATCCAGAAAGGAAGAAGATGAGCCGATAAATACTCATCCAGAGGAGATGAGGAAGGCACAGGCTGAAGATAGGACACTCAAGCCTTGCTTTAAGAAATTACCTAAATGCCACACACCTCCAAGCAAAGGGGATTTTTATATGAAGAACAAATTGTTGTATAGGAAGACCGGAAATGGAACAAAGGGTAACAGCCAACTGGTACTTCCAACTTCATATCGGGAGAGAGTGTTGGAATTAGGACATGCAGTTCCCTTTAGTGGTCACATGGGGGATCAGCGCAACCGGACAGCGTATAGCTTGTCATTATTTCTGGCCCGGGATAACGGAGGACATAAAGAGATATGTAAAATCCTGTCCAGAATGTCAGAGAGTAGCTCCGAAGCATTGGACTGCTCTAGCAACTCTAGGGGAAATGCCCATAGTGGGGACATCTTTTGAGAGAGTTGCAGTGGATATTGTGGGACCTCTCACTCGGACCAAGAGGAGGAACAGTTACATCCTTACTCTGGTGGACACTTGTTCTATGTGGGGAGAGGCGGTGGCCCTGTCGTCAATCGATTCGAAACATGTGGCAGAGGCATTACTTACGATATTCACAAGGTTAGGATTCCCGCATCAAATCTTGACTGATAACGGCTCTCAGTTCAAGGGGAAACTAACAGAAGAAGTTTTTAGGTTATTTCAAGCCAAGCACTTTCATTGTAGTCCGTATCACCCCCAAGGGAACGGCCAGGTAGAGAGGTTCAATGGGACTCTCATTTCTATCCTGAGAAAGCTGGCACATGAGAAACCTGATACGTGGGACCAATATTTGCCCGCTGCATTGTTTGCTTATCGGGAAGTTCCACATAATTCAACCGGGATGGCTCCCGCAACCATGTTATTTGGGAGGCCAATAAAAGGTCCACTGGAAGCATTGTTAAGGACGTGGACAGATGAAAAGGCAGAAGAGACTGTTACCTCATCATACCAATATGTGAACGAACTGACCACTCGTTTAAAAACTAGTTGGAAACTGGCAAATGAAAATTTGAGACAAGCCAGGAAAAAGCATGCTGCTTATTATAACAAAAAAGTGAAGGATAGGGAGCTTGCTGTAGGGGAGAAGGTGTTTCTTCTATTACCAGACAGCAACAATAAACTTCAGATCGGATGGCAAGGTCCATATACAGTTTGGGAAAAGGTATCCAGAACAAATTATAAGATAGACAAGAAGGGAAAGGAAAAAGTCTTTCATGTGAACCTTTTGAAGAAATATCTGGACAGACAAATCCAGGAAGGAACACACTTAATGGCCTTGTCAATTGCAACCGAAATGAAAAATGAAACTCTCACCTCATTTGAATATCCACTGAAGCCCAGTGAAACGTTTAAACAGGTGAAGATCAGTAATCACCTGACAAAAGGACAGAGGGAGAGGATTCAAAACGTCCTGGAGAAACATACAGACGTGTTAACGGATAAGCCGGGGCACACCAATTTGTTGGAATATGATATGAAACTACTAGACCCAACACCCATCTGTATGAGGCCTTATTCTATTCCGTTAGCTAAGGAAAAAGCTTTGAAAGAGGAGATAGATTATTTGTTACAAGAAGGGATTATTTCTCACAGTGAGTCTCCTTATAGTTCCTGTGTGGTTTTGTTGCGGAAACCATCGGGAAAACATAGACTGTGCATAGATTACAGGAAACTGAATGCTGTCACAGAAGATCAGGTGGATCCATTTCCTGATACTATTCAACTTTTTTGCCAGGCTGAACAAGGCAAAATATTTTTCCAAGGTGGATCTTAGCAAAGGCTATTATCAAATTCCAGTAAAGCCTGAGGTTCGACCTTACTTAGCCTTTAGCACCTCGGAAGGTCATTATGAGTTCAACATGCTACCGTTTGGGTTGAAAAATGCCCCGAGTGTGTTTTCTAGGATGATGCGAAAATTGTTGGATCCCCTGAAAAATCCCTGTATCTCGAATTTCATGGATGATATCCTCATTGCTACTGAAACTTTTGAGGAACATGGTAACTCTTTGAATATGCTGTTTGATAGACTCAGAGAGGCTAACTTGACTGCTAGACCAACAAAATGTTGTATTGGGTGTAAAAAGTTGGAATTCTTGGGACATACCGTACATCATGGTAGCATGACCCCTGACCCCAAGAATCTGGAGAAACTGAAAAGAGCACCTAGGCCACAAAGAAAGAAAGATGTGCGATCTTTTGTGTCGTTGTGTGGTTTCTACCAAAAGTACATTAAACATTTTAACTCTATATGTGCTCCTCTGACGGATTTAACTCGAAAGGGACAACCTGATACTATAAACTGGTCAGCACAGTGTGAATTGTCTTACCAGGAGTTAAAAGAAAAACTCACAAGCAGGCCAGTATTGCAATTGCCTGACTTGAATCAAGAATTTGTCGTGAGAAGTGACGCAAGCAATGTGGGCCTGGGCGCTACATTGTTGCAAAGATCCTCCTCACAAGATGGGGAATTGAGCCCAGTCACTTATGCAAGCCGCAAGTTGAACAAGGCGGAAAAAAATTATTCAACAAGTGAGAAAGAATGTTTGGCGTTAATATGGGCTATAAAAAAATTCCAGATTTATTTATATGGCAGGACATTTGTGGTCCAAACAGATCATTCACCTCTCGTATTCCTATCACAAGCCAAGCATGGAAATGCCAGATTATTAAGATAGTCATTATTATTACAGCCATATTCATTTCTGATTGAATATATTCCCGGCCCTCAGAACGTATGTGCGAACTTTTTGAGTAGACATCCGTGTGATGAAAATCAGAAAGAAATGTAGGACTTCATTTGCGCTAAGTTATCTCACAGATTGTAACCTGCAATGGATGCATGTTTTAGGAAAGGAGGTGTGTAGCGAAATCTGTGAGATAATCGCTTATTTCAGTAAGATTTTAGTCCTATAATACTAAATACACCAGCCCTCAGGTGTCTGACTATTTTCATCTTCAACGCCAGTAGAGCGCTGCCTTTCGTGCAGTGGAAATGCTTAAAAAATGACCGCCGTAAAAATCTAACACGCTTTTAGTTTCGGTTTAGAAACGTACAATAAACATTTTAACATCTCGCCGATCTGCTGCACGAAACGGTGGGAAAAGCTTGTAATTAACGTAATATGTTAACTTTAACACTAAAATTTGTAATAATTCGGACATTTCCCAGTAATAAGAACGAGACGATTGTAATAATTAACGCCAACACTACCAAAGTTTTGAAAAACCCCTCTTCGCTCTGCAAGCGGTCTCTTTAATATATATACGCTGTGGGCAAAGCCAGCAGAGACAAACACACAGACAGTTTTCCATTTCCTCCTAGCGGTAAAATTCTGACGTCACTCAAACTAGTTGGTTTATTTGAATAGTGAGAAAAATGATAGAGACAAGGGGGGGGGGGGAGAGAGAGAGAGATGGCCGACTTGTGTAAAAGTTATATTTGACGATTGACAGTGACAAAACTGAAAATCTATACCATAATGAAACTGACCATAAAATCATATGGTAGAATAGCTTAGTGTCCCCTGAGCAAAAATATGTTTTTAAAAATATGGTAGTCCAAGTATTAGCCAAGTTATTGAGAAAATACTGTATGTCTAAGAACGCTTGGACGGACAGACTGTTGTTCTTGCTCGTTACACATAACGTTATTGGGGACGCTAGTTTAAAAAAGAGGCATTGGAGTAATTCAAATCCTATTGGTTGGTATAAGAGTATAGGAGTAAAGGGGGGGGGGGGGGGTAGGAAAATGTAACTAAAACTAAACATCTTTTTCTATTGGCATAACTAACGCAGACTGACCAATGGACTACGAGGCACATAGTTTGTTTGGAAATTTTGTTTTGTTTTTTCAAACTAAATTCAAAAAAGATGTATTAGTGCCTGCTTTCATTGGTCGGCTCTAAATAGATATTGGCAAGAGGCATAGGGTCTCGTGGCCATTTGACTAAAACATGTTATGCAAACAACTACGTTGAGAGCAGATGTGATAAATTGTAAAATTAACTACTAAATTCACAATCTGGGCGAGGCAGAGCAAAACTGAGGCCATATTCTTTGCCAGTCAACGTAATTTGTGACATATTTCTTTGAATTAGTGGTAAGAATGCTTTATGTATTTACATGCTTGATTAAAACTGCACAAGTTAGATACTGCTGTGGGAAAAGTGAAGGACATGCCGGGAGCAAACATTATTGAGTCCTCACATTGAACTGTATTTGACTGTTGCATATTATTATGATTTTGTATTAATAATTTTGTATTGGAAGATGTTAGTAAGCCTCTGTGTTCTATGAACACTTTTCAACATGCCTAGAGAGTTTAGAATTTAGAAAAGAAAAGAAAATCATATAAAAGGAGATGTGGTTACTCCACGTTATTGGATTGAAGCAAACTATGTAAAAGTACAGTGGCGTATCTGCCATAGGGACCTGAGGTGTGGTCACAGAAAGGTGTGAGTCATATAATTAGGGACTGATGCACATGAATGCACACGAGGCTGACCCCATACCATCATGTATACACAGTGATAAGAAGTTGAGATCAGATATGAAAAGGCCAGGGTGTCTTTTTATTGCAGAGTTTTTATTTCCTCTTACCATCCGGTGACAGGAAACCTGATGAGTGAGTGAAAAGTCTCCATTTAAAAGTTGCTGTCAGCTGATAGCCTGAAGGAGCGTGTGTGTGGGTGCTGATCTATTATATCTGCAACGACGTACTGACTTATTATCGTCATACCAAGAATCCCAGGTGACACGTTAACAGCTGGGACATCTGACACTTCCTCCTAATAAACTGGTTCTTATCAAAATAAAACAGAATTATATGGGGCATGACGAAAACAACAGCTCCTCATAACCAATTACTATCACTAGCAGTTATTAAAGTTTTAGTCTGTAAATACACCTACAGGAACTCTATATAATAACATTACATTCATAGGACCAAGAGTCCATACTTTTTAGTTAAAGCATTATATGTAAATATATTTCCTCATTTTCAAAGACCTGTCCAAAAGAGATGGCGGGACAGGCAGATTAAATTGTACAAAGAAAAAACATTCCAATTTTAAAAGAAAACTTTAACCACAGTCTTATTTATTTTCTTTTAGTGAGTTAAAGTGTATTGTGTTGATGTACCATCATTTTCATTTCACCCCTAGACACTAGAGACATCATACACCAGCTACTAGAATCAAAATACGGACTGTGTGAGATCTAGGGAGGTAGCGCTAGGTTCCCTGAATATATATATATCATCATCATCATCTTTTTTAGAGTCAGGGACCTACATGTGCTTGACCTCACACAGTTGACACAGACACAACTATCTTTCTTGTTAGGTATAACATCTTAACCTCCCCAGCAAAATTTACCTTTGCTACAGTCTGGTCCAAAGCATAGCTCTTCTTGTGATGGCATCGGGGTCTCTTCTGAGGACATGACCAACCCAGTTCCAGCGTCTGCCAGCTATGATGGTGTGCATGTCCTCTTGCTTGCTACGAGTAAGCAGATCTTGGTTAGTGATGGTATTCGGCCAAAAGATTCGGTGAATTTTTCTTAGGCATGTTGTGTGAAAAGAGGACAATTTCGACATTTCCTTCTCTGTAACTCTCCAGCATTCCGCACCATAGAGAAGCACAGAAAGCACACAGCTCTGATATAATCTTAATTTTGTGCTTGTGTGTTTAGGCTAAAGAAGGCTGTTCTTGCCTTATTCATTCTGATGTTGATGTCTTTGCCTGCCCCGCCGTCTGGTGTTACTATGCTTCCTAGGTATGTGAAGGTATCTGTCTGTACCAATTGCTTATTCCTTACTGATATGGGCTCAGGGTTGCTCACATTGAGCGTCATGACCTCAGACTTCTTTAAATTGATGTTCAAGCCCACCTGCTGGCTAAACTTATTAAGTCTATCCGTTTTTTCCTGGATGTGTTGATGTGAATGTGCTAGTAGTGCAATGTCATCTGCATATTCCAGATCTTCCAATGTAGAAAATGTTGTCCAACTTATTCCTCTTGGACTGCCCTCTGTTGTCTGGCGCATCACCCAGTCTATGACTGTTAAAAATAGAGTGGTTGATAAGGGGCATCCCTGTCATACTCCTGTCTTCACCTCAAAGGTTAGGTTGCTCTGCCCAACACTACACGTAAAGTTTGCATAGAGGCTTTTTATGATTGACACTATGCAGCTTGGAATTCCATAAGCCCTCAGTATTTTCCATAAACTGTCCCTATGTATGCTGTCAAAAGCCTTTTCAAAATCAACGAAATTAATGTAAAGCTGTCTTTGCCATTCTGAGCACTGCTCTATAATGTTCCTGAGAGTGAATATATGATCTACACATCTCCTGTTCTTTCTAAATCCTGCTTGTTCTTTACTCAGTTTGTGATCTACTGCCTTTGAAATTCTCTGTATAATTATCCTGCCTAGTATTTTGCTGGGAACTGAGAGAAGAGTGATTCCTCTCCAATTATTGCAGTCTGCAAGATCTCCCTTCTTGGGCAATTTGACAATTATTCCTTTGTTCCACTCTGATGGTGTTGTCCCCGTTTTCCAGACTTGTGCAAATAGTGGTTCTAATAGTTCTGCTGCTAGCTCAGGGTCTGTCTTAAATAGCTCTGCATTTAAGTTATCATGGCCCGGAGCTTTACCGTTCTTTAACCCTTTGATTGCTGTGATGATTTCTTCTTTTCGTGGAATGTCTGTATTCACATCTAGATCGTTTTCAGCTTCAGGAACATTCAATTGTGTCTCTGGTGGTTCCTTGTTCAGAGTTTCTCTGAAGTGCTCTGCCCATCTTGTTTCTTGTCCCTCTGCTATCGTGATGAGATTACCTTGCTTATTTCTTACTAATGTAATATTGTTTGCACCTCGTTTTCCGCTGATGAATTTAGTTATTTTGTATATAGTGCTTTGTTCATTTCTCAGTGCTGCCTCCTCTGCCTGTCTTGCAAGATCGTCTAGGAAATTCCTTTTGTTGGCTCGGGTTTGGCGTTTAACTTCCTTGTCCAGCTGACTGTACTGTTCGCTATATAGTTGCTTTAACCTGGGGGACTTCGCTTCTGTTTTCTTTCTTTTCATTTCCTTTCTCATCGTTATGGTGTTTAAAGTTTCTGGTGTTATCCAGTCTTGCTTCTTCCTTTCCTGGAATCCCAAGCATGATTTGCTGCTTTCTTTGTATATTGTTGAAATGGTGTTGAAATTCTTGTCTATATCATCAGTCAATGTCTTTTCCTGACTTTTGGCAAATTGATATCGTTTCTTTATGTCGGCCGCAAAAGCTTTTCTGGTAAGGGAGTCCTTCAATTTGCTGATGTCAAACCTTTTCTGTGTAGTTACAGTTGGTGCAGCCCTTCTTAGTTTCACTTTCAGTTTTGCTACTACTAAATGGTGATCACTTCCCACATCCGCACCTCTTCTTACCTTCACATCTTGTAATGTATGTCTCCATCTACCGTTAACCATGATGTGGTCTATCTGGTTTCTGTCCCGACCATTTGGTGATTCCCATGTTAATTTGTGAATTTCTTTATGTGGGAAGAATGTTCCTCCAATGACCAGGTTATTAATGCTACAGAAACTTATTAGTTTATCCCCATTTTCGTTTGCTGTTCCGCTGCCGCATTTCCCCATTGTTCTTTCATTGTATGTATTGTGTGTATCAACTTTCACATTGAGGTCTCCCATTACTATAACAAGATCATATCTAGGTGTGTCTTCCATTTCTTTCTGCAGTTGTTGATAGAATTCATCCTTGACCTCCTCATCGCTATCATTCGTTGGTACGTAGCATTGTATTATTGTAGTGTTGGTGAATCTCCCTCTCAATCTTAATCTTATCAGTCTGTTGTTGATGGGTTTCCATTCCAGTAATGTCCTTTCTATTCCTTTCTGTAGAATAATGGCTACGCCTTCATTGTGTTGTGCATCCTCTCTTCCAGAGTAAAGTACTGTTTCTCCTGTTGCTGTTTTAACTTTTCCTGCCCCTGTCCATCTGCTCTCGCTTATCCCTAGAATGTGTAACCTATAGTTTCTCATTTCTGCCGTGACCTGTCTTAGTTTACCTGTCTCATACATTGTCCTGACATTCCAAAAACCTATTCTTGTATCTTGTTTTGAAGTCAGGACATCCGTTTTCATGTCAGTGGCTTCCTTTCGGCTTTCACCACTGACAGTCATACGAGCCACAGACTCCGAATGTCCATCCCGCAGCAATGTTTGTTCATTTATTATTGTTTCCGTAACTTCATTGTTTTTTTTACACAGACAGGGGTATCAGCCCTGTGCTAAAACCCCCAACCTGGAGGACCAGGGTACCAGCTTTTCTCTGATCCCTACCCACACAGACCAGTCCAGCTTGGTTGAACCGTAACGTCAGTCTTTTCCTTAAAGGGGACTGACCGTTTGTTAACAAATTTCTGTCTAGCGGTAGTCTCACAATTTCGTCGGGTCAAATCTGGTCAACAATTGTTGCAAGCATACACGCCTGGCCGTGTACATCCATGCGTAACTGCACTGGAGGAATGTTATTTAATTCACTCGTTCATTGTACCTCTTCTTTCCTTCACTCGTTCACAACATCTTCCTTCATCATTTTCTCAATATAATTAGAATGTAGTACTTTCAGACACCATCAGTACTTACATCATTATAATATATAAATGATAACATTCATAACACATGATTGCATAATAGCTATCAATCTAATGTAAAGAAATTAAAACATAATATTAAGTATTTAACACTTTACATTAATTAACTAATCCCTTGATATTAGATTTAGCTAATTAAGCGAATACTGAGAGTTTACTTACCGCTCAGGACTGTTATCCACAGCTTAAGAATTTCAATAGCGTTATACTCAAGTTTGTGTAGCTTGAAGTCTCTCTTCTATTAGCGTGCGTTCTCTTCCAACGGTTATCAGCAAGTGATTTCTAGACTCAGCATTTGTTCGCATGAAGTTAGAACATTTTCTTCGTTCCCACGCCTAGAGTTAATTATTTCCTGTCTCTCGTTTAGACATGCCCGAAGATTTATCGTGGCGATCTTCAGTTGACCACTGAACACGGAAATACAATACTCTGGGAACCACTGGGTTTCGACTAAACGAATAAATCGGACTGAAGTCCCTAAAGAAATAACTTTTTAGTGCCTTTGTAAAAAAGATTGCATTTGTATCGAATGACAGGACTATTAGTGAAGACTTGAAAAACAGCTATAGAACAGAACGCAGGTGCCAATGTTTCGTAGAGAAACAGACAAAAGTGAAGGAAGAGAAAGGAATTTCCAAATAATTTTGACGAAGCTTTCGAACCACTCCATGACATTCACCCCAATACTGGTTGGGAATTAGACTTCTTCCTCAGTAGAATAGTCTTGGCAACTTGATAAAGATGCCTCGAACACATGTCTGGGGTATTATTTCTATTGCAGAATCCCTCTGTGACTTTGTGAGTAGGTCCTGTAGGAGTCCGATTTCCGTATTAAAAGGTGGAGTTTCCTTATTGTATTATTCAGAAGGTGCTCCAATACTTGTTTTCCGTTCCTATAAGTTCAGAATCATAACTTCAACGCTTTCCTGGCTTCAATCCGAGCTATCAACTTTGACGATTCTGGAATGCAGTGCGGTATGTCTAAATGTTCTACGTTATATTGCAGTTTTCCGGCCCACGCTCACATCTGGCGTTTCCGATTAAACTTCCAATCAACGTGAGTGTCTATTCGCGCCTCAAATGCCAGCCAGTACATTCAAAAGGGCATGTTATGAAAAATTTCCTTATGGAGTTTTCTGCATGACTCATGCGTTTGTAAAATTCAAACGGTTAATTTTCCGTCTAAGGTTATTCTCGGTAATGTTTACATTCGCAATCCCCCTGCAACATATTGGCGAATCTGTCTGGAAGTTTCTCACATCCTTCGTGTGTCTGTAATCTGTCATCAGTTTTGATAATGGACTGGCGCTCCCCGTGAAACATAACACTAGGTCACTAAACGAAAATGACCTTGTCCGCCAGTGTGGTCTGATTTGTATCAAACTCTCAGGTTAACAAACACGACATAAATGAGTTGAAGGAGTGTAAACATTGACTCGAAAATACCAAATACTGTCGAAAGGTAGGAAAATAGAATGTGCCGACAATCGAATAGAGCACATAATTAGTACGCACAATAAAGGTAGATCAATGCTGCCGGAGAGGAAAAGAGAGCAAACCAAATTATGTGACATGCCATCAGCTCAAGATCTTTCCATATCTTCCTCATTCCTGTCATTTCTCTCCCCAGTTCTCTTTTCCATGTGTTATTCGGTCACGTCACCCGTCTGTTACCAGGGCCTGAAATGGGAGCAAAGATTAGTAACACTGTAACCTATTATTATTACAAGAACAGCTATGCGAGAGGAGTTTCCATTGAAGACAGAAACGAAAGCGTCATTTTTAAATTCCACCAAAATTTTTACTTACTTACTTTGTCGTTCCTCTTCTTCCGTAAAGTGTAGAGATTTGGAAGAGAGCGCGCCATACTATCATATCGGCTATATCCCTCCTGGCATGGTTCCATTCTATTCCTCGGTCCTTCAGAGATTGTCTAATGTTGTCCTCCCAGCGGACTCTGGGTCGTCCTGGAGGTCTGGATCCTTGGCTCTTAGCCTCCTATACCTGCCATGGCAGCCGATCTTCTCCCATTCTGCAGACATGGCCAAACCATCTTTGTTGGGACTGTTCTACTTGGGTCTGCAGGGGTTGGTTTTTTTTTAGGCCATGACGTATCGTGTGGTTGCGAACCATGTCTCTTCTTGTTACTTCAACCACCATTCTCAGATACCTAATTTCAGAGGTTTTGATCTGACTTTTGTGGGTTGTAGTCATTGCCCATGACTCGCATCCATGCGTCAAGACTGGGACATAGGTGGAGGGGAACGGTATACAGCCATCCACATTTTTTACCAACAATAATTATTTGTCAGCAGAGCTAACACACGAACAACTATGCTATGGACCCTGAAGGAAAGCGAAAGAGAGGCCGACCAAGGATAACTTTGCGGAGAACTGTGGAGGCCGAGATGCAAGGAATTAACCAGAGCTGGGGCACTACACGAAGGAAGGCCGCCGAAGTGGACGCAGTTTGTTGCTGCCCTACAAGACTCCACCATGCGTGATGGCCACTGACTGCTTTAACAGTTGACGGCTAAGGGTCAAAGAAGAAGAAGAACCTAACATGGATGTCGTAAAAAACGACTAAAGAAGATTGAGAATGGGACCGGTTACCTCATCGTGTAGAAATTTTAAAATACAACAAACTTCAACAAACATAATAATTCATATTAATAAAAATTGTAATATGCCATAATCATCATGATCACCATTTTCCATTACTCTCCTTACGGAGCATCGAGCCACCAGTGTGGCTGGTTCCCTGGTTGAAAGCCTGCACCAAGCATTCATATGCTCCTTCAGTGTCTGAGGTTTCTGAGGCAATTTGTTTTACATAATGAGGTGCACGCATAATCTCATATTATTTGTCTTGTACGACACACTGAGGGTGCATTACTCATATTTGTCACAGTAAATAATGACATTTTGTCGCAGGACATCACATGGGGATTTTGTTTTTTAACTGGTAAAGCAGTATACTCTCGGTACTATTTTAAAATTGGTGAGTCGATTTCTGTTCTCTTCTCCATGTGTGTGTGTGTGTGTGTGTGTGTGTGTGTGTGTGTGTGTGTGTGTGTGTGTGTGTGTGTGTGTGTGTGTGTGTGTGTGTGTGTGTGTGTGTGTGTGTGTGTGTGTGTGTGTGTGTGTGTGTGTGTGTGTGTGTGTGTTTTTTTTTTGCTTTGCCTCTGCCTCTTTTTCTCTGATGATTCCAGAATAAGGACTGCCTTGCAGTGACGATTGTAGCTAGGAGACAATGAAGCTAGGAGACAGTGAAGCTAGGAGACAGTGAAGTGAAGCTAGGAGACAGTGAAGCTAGGAGACAGTGAAGTGAAGCTAGGAGACAGTGAGTGACAGGAAAAATGGAAGGACAGTTTAACATCAGACATAATATTGTTATTGTTAATCAGAATCGACCTCACTGCACTCCGGGCAAACCCATAGGTGCTCAGTCTCCCTCAGCAAATGTCGAAGAGTATGAATGCTAATTGTACCTGTAGGACGCTAGTTGTACATAAGACGGATGCATCCCCTCTCACGTCCATCTCTGCTAGTCCCACGTTTGATGCCAAACTCCAACAGTTTCAGCCTTGTTGATTCATCCATTATAGTGTCATTATCCAGCAGGCGAAAATTAATTACGCTTAGTATCTCTCCCTTATCTATGTCCAGTGTCCCCACTATGGGTGCTCTCGTGGCCAGTCTGTCAGCTCTCTCATTGCCATGTACCCTTATGTGACGTATAATAGAAATAGAGCCTCCTGTATCCTGCAGCCTTTTGTGACCTCAGCGTAGTTTTAAGATTCGCTAACTAAGTCACGCATTTCTCTGCCTGTCTGACTCACCTTTTAATCCACGCCTCTTTTTTACTTGACCATAACAAACGAGCTTGTTTACCAACTTTCGCAACCTGTCATTCATTGCAGGGGGCGAACCACGTTCGTTTACGCAAGTTTCTAACGCGAGCTGACCTGTATATATTACGATTACTCGCACGTGGAACACACGTGGAAGAGTAACGGCCTTAGAAGATTCTCTATTAGGGGAGCAAATCCTTTGATGTTCGTACCTACAGGGAAAAATAACTTTGTGATCTCGAGAAACAGGGAAAATCTCGGACGGAAGCCAGCTACACGGGTTAAGCCTCTGTTGTCGGTTAGCAACGGCCGACAGAAGCAACCGTTAACTTTTATCTGGGAAACGTAGATTCATATTTCTCTGCTGTGAAACAGAGTGTGAAAATTTACATCTCCTTGAGATCACAACAACATGATCGTATATAAACTGCATCTTTCTCAAATCGGTTATCAGTGTCGCTCAGAATTTTTCGAAGAGTCTAAACACGTTACCTAGAACCATTGGGAATAGATGTGTTAATAGTTTCGTGGTGTTTTCTTTCTGAATTTCTGGTAATATATGAATTTGTGCTTAAGCGTATTAAAGTGTTAAAAGTTTAAGCATCTTAAATTCACTGCGATTTTCTAGGTGTTAGAATCAGTGGAAAATAACGCGTAGCTATTTTTATTCCAGATGTTTCAGTTGTAATGTTAATTTAATCACCCGCTATCACACAGAAAGAGACGGTTTAGTTGACCAATTAATACACTAGGCGACGTATAATTGACGGAATAGAACTCACGTCTATTTCATTGTGTTTAATTTAGTAAGTGACGTTGTTTAAATATCATGCGACTAAACAAACCGACGCCGACCCTCTAATAGCTACTTAGCGACAGGCGATATTTGTTAAAGTGCGGGTATGGATAAATTGAATAATAAATGACCAGATAGGAATAGGCTAGAGAAAACGTAGGCTTATATGTAGATATTATTAGCAGTAATTTTTTTCAAAATATTCCTATATCCTGTAGGCATGACCTGATCAACAGCGACCAGCGGTTTTTTTTATTTGGCTTTATCTTGGGCCTTGTCTCCATTTTTCACTGATTGGATTAAAGTTGTCTTCTGTTGGCTTACGTGTCTCCAAGTTCAGTTGTGAACAGGACCGGCCACAGAGACTAACGAACATTTTAACGGGAGGTGTAACCCCCAAAAATGAAGAATTTCATTGAAAATATCAAATTTTAGATACATATTGCACTGGAAAGTACATTCATTTGCCCACATTTCTGTATGTTTATTTTCACTAAAACCTTTATGGATGATTTTATATAAATTTTTAAAGTATGTCAGGTAAGTGTATTTTTACCTAATTATATATGTAAAATATACAAATTGGTATATTTGTGATGCTATATTGCTTCTAATGCATGGATTTTAATTTTCGGTACCATATTCATTTCCCTGAAGCAAACAGAATTCAAGTTTTTCAAACATAGTTTCATGTGTAAAAATAATTTTGACTGGCTAATTTTTATGGGGTCCTTTGATGGGTCATCGAAATAATAACGTGGCTGGAGGTATTCCAGTAGAGTGGTAGGGTACCTCCTTATACGCAAATAAAGCTGCAGGTAAGAACGAATCATAGGATTCTGGTTTCTCCTGTGCGAGCTTAAATAAATTTGTAAGTAGAGTCCCGTTATATCTTTCCACTTGTCCAATCGATTGTAGATGATAAAATGTGCGGACGACAATATTTTGAAAAATCCTAAAAACTTCCTCCATCAGTTTCCCTCTGAACTGTGAACCATTGTCAGTTAATATCTAATAAGGGTATCCTAATCTTGTGAATATTGAGAGCAAAGCCTCTCCTACATGTACTGAGTCTGCTGAGGGTAGAGCAATCGCTTCTTTCCACATAGTACATGTCTACCAGAGAAAGGATGCATTTTTTCGGAAACTGACGAAAAGCGCATACAGTCTGCAGAAATGAAGAATTTAATGAAAAGTAAGCTGCAAAGTATGACAAAGAACATGGAATCAATAAAAGAAAATACCAGAGATGATTCCTACATAGCAGGGGGATACTGAGGTGAGTAAATTTTGTGTAAAAGTGTAATTCCTCCCTTTTTTCTTAATTTTCTCAAAACCTCATTTTTCACACAAATGTGGGCACGTTGCCCACGATTTTTCAAAAACTATTAGTGATACAGCAGTAAATTTTGGGCCACATACTGTACACATAGTGCTCATTAAAATAAACTAAAATAAAGGATATATTTTAACAAACTACAAAACTGTTGAGAAATTGCTAAGATACCCCCCTTAAAAATTTCAACTATTTTTCGATTGGTATGTTAAAATCCAAAAAAACTCAGATATCAAACCAATCAAAATTATTTTAGTATACAATCATTATCATATATTAATAAATAAAACAGCCAAATTTCATAACTCAAGTTGTACTCACATTTGAGATATCTTGGGCAACAAAATACCCCAAAAAAGCTAAAATTTGCCTTTTTTTCACTGTTTTTCCGCCATAGATTGCAAGTTTTTAGTATATACCTCAATGTTTTGTATTTTTTTCAGTCATTGTGCTTGTATAAATGACCAGATATAGATATTAACTGGACTTACAAATACCCAGATATACAGGGTGGTCATAAAGTGTTTCCCTGATTTCAAATTTTTTTTTTTTAAACGTATTCTGTGCAGAGACACTTGGGTTTTTTTTTTGGAAATTATTCCAGAACTAAAACAGTTGTTATGCTATTTGTAGATTTCAACATTTGCGATTTTCAACACTAATATTCGAGGGATTGCAAGTTCTCTTGAGGCACGATAGGTTGATTTCTGAGAACTGCGTTGAAACGCCGTGCGCACTGCGTCCACAGTTTCTTCACTCACACGAGGCCTACCTGCTCTGGGCATGTCACCGACATGTGTCCGTAAACTTTATATACCAAGCGGGACCCAAAGATGCAGTAATAGAGAATGCAGTCAGTGACCCATAGCTTGACTGCTTGCATCAGAGTCAGCGAACCAGAGCTGACTAAGACCCTACTCCACCTCCACGTGGTGGTCCTGGAAACAGCCTGCATCACTGCAGTCTGGCTGAGAGAGTAGGGATCGCAGAGGGAAGGCAAACCGGGTCCCAAAAACTGCCATGTTGAAGTCGAATGTGTCGACCGAAAGGTGCAGATATCACAGCTCCGGCGTAAACAGACACAACGCAACCAACGTCCTTTTCAGGACGAATGAGGAAGAAGAAGAAGATATACCAAGCGTTGATGCTTTTAACATCTGGAGGATCTCGTAAAAATTTGAAATCAGGGAAAGACTTTATGACCACCCTGTATATTTTTGCATTTTTATCAGCCCACTGGGGTGTGAAAGATATAACAATTCTCCCGACATTTGATAGTCGTTTCCAAGTGAATATTTATCCAGAAGAGTTACGCTATTTCAGAATCGGTACTCACCAGAGCCAGCCGATAGGATTTACCATCATCATCAAGTAACAATAATTAACAGTTTTTAGCAATCAGATGTGTTCCTGCTGATAACGGTGAACACCAGATCTCAGAGAGTCTCGGCATTAACTATCAAAGGTGACAGTGTGTATCCAGGAAATCAATCACCAAATTAGGCGTTCCCCTTATAAAATTTAATTATTGCAAAGGCGAGACTGGGGCCCAATTTGGAAGATAATTACTCTGGACCTCATATTCATATTCATGGATTATACATCCAACAGATTGTTCTCCCAAGAATAGGGTAAGAAGCGAGAGTGTGTGGCCAAGATTGACAGAGAGAGAGAGTGAAATATTTTCTTTAGTACAGGAAACATTGTAGCATCTGCATTCGGTTTGACTATTGTTTAAATTTATTGGATAACGTTTAGTGGGAACTGTGTTCTTTCTTTACTGTCTATACTGTAACCTAGTGCTAACCTTTAACCTTTGGGGTTATTAACTTGTTGGGTTATTATCTTCTCAAGGAGGGGAGGGCATAGGTATTCTGTTATTTTTCTATGCATGTAGTTCTGATTTTATTTTATCTTTCTTTTTAGATATTCGATGTTGTAAAGTTTAAATGATAATAAATAACAAAAGAACTAAACTTTGGGTGTTGGTCAGACCCATACCCAAATTAACCATAGTTTTTCACGTTTGTGTGTCTTTTGGTCACATAGCTGTGTGTGTATGTGTTTAGTAAACTTATATTTCTCAATATAGGGGGGTGCAAGATTGTCTTATGCTAAATTATTGTCGTATAGATAGGCTGGACTAGAGAAACTACTCAGTCCAGAGACAGATCTTCTCCTTAACTATTCAACTCGTGAAAAATCTATTTCTTACACCTTTACTTCTCACGTATCATCACCATCTCCTATACTCAGGCGGGACCTTACATATTTTTAAAACCTATCTAAGCACGACACCTTACATGACCAGGACAGTAGATCCACACCAGTTCTTGAAGACTTGAGGATTCTGTTGATGTTTTCCATTCCTGCCGCAGCCATCCGTTCTGAACTTTCCGAAGCATGGCTTGAGAGTCTGACAATATAACTGCCCTGGTTGATGGAGTTTCAGACAGTCACATCAGTGCTGCCAGTAACTGCCTCTATCTCCATTCTCATGCTGGAGGTTGTTAAAGTAGACTCCACTCTGTTCAGCGACGACCCTGCCCTTTATTCTTGCAGAGAAGCCCCATCCTGATTTCTTACCACCCACTACAGACCCATCAGTGTACACAATGGCGTCATCATCCCCAGCATGATCACTTATCAGCTGATTAATCTCCAGCTCTGCTTCTTCATTGCCCCAAGATCTGCACTCTCTACCAAGGCTAATGATGACCTATTGGTAGTTTATCCAGTTCTCCCCTGACTTACTCCACTCTTCTCCTTTGGATACATTTTCAATCCTGGTCACCTGACGAATCGTATCCTCTGCCTGTGCCATCCATGACATCCACCTCTTGATTCTTGCTCCTTTGATGTCAGCTACGTTCTCATGTAGAAGGTATCTTTTGTCGGTGGTTACCCGCATATAATAAATTCAAAAGACGGTTACCATGAATTAAAATCCAGAGTTGTCGGAGGAACGAATCTCACTGTATTTGGAAAATTCTTCAGCGTGCTTGATTCAATATTTCGAGAATTCATAATGTTCAAATGAACGCAGAACAATGAAATTCGGGTATTGATCAACCGCCACTCCTTCATTCAGGACGAAAAATCGTGATTAACGGTTGAGTTATATTGCATTGGCATAATAACTGATGGTTAATACCTTCAACATGAAGATTAGTGAGAATGGTCAACACAGAAGATAGTGCTATTCTCTTTTTATAAAGACGTGAACTCTTAACGAGGAGAACTCACAAAAGAATCAGTAACAAACAATGTTTATTTTTATATGAAATATTGGCAGGAACTTAACAGCCTTATCTGATAATTTTTATCTACGTCACTTAATAGAAATAAAAAGCATTGATATGGTGATGTCTAAATTGAAGTAAACAACTGTTACTGTTGTATACAATGAAGAACTTGATAAGATAAAAACAAAAACAAAAAACCCACGCTACCAGCGTGCTGTACTACCAAAACAAAAACACTAAACATTGAAGAATGATTCGCCAGCTTCAAGAAACTTATATTGAGTTCTGGTTGTTTTTGAAATTTTGAATTAACATTGAATTATTTTTTTTTTACGATATGTTCTTCATTTACACTGAGATATAATCGATGGCCTTAAAGAGTTTTGTACTACCACCTACTACACATCCGACAAGATTGTCAAACAGAGGTGATCATGTTAAAATATTCTAGAGAAAATAAAACATAAATAACCAAGATATCATGTTCGTGCAGACGAGAACAATCAACTCAACCTGTGACATGTTCTTTCTTTGTCTTTTAAGAGTAGCCCCCCCCCCGCCCCCCCCCCCCCCCCCCCCCCCCCCCCCCCCCCCCCCCCCCCCCCCCCCCCCCCCCCCCCCCCCCCCCCCCCCCCCCCCCCCCCCCCCCCCCCCCCCCCCCCCCGGAACTTAGTTTGTCCCATAGCAGATACTGCCGTAGGGGGAATAAATGGATGGGTTTGAAAAAAAATCGAAAAAAGGTGATTCGTCTTACGGGGAAAAAAGACAAAGAAAATAGTCTACGTTACGGCCACAAGGCCTTCGTCAGGAAAGGAAAGAAAGTGAAGGCTAGATAGGACACATAAGAACTTAAATAAATATAAAAATAAAAACTAGGTACTTCCCTGAAGGCAAGGCATCGAAATCCTATCAATATTCGATGTCCGCTGATGCTGATGGACGCTTGGCTGGAATGAAATGTTAGAGACTTCACCATACTAGGTCCAGCATCGAGAGGTGGGGGTGTCCAGTTCCCTTCCTCGCTGCCTTTTCCTTCCCTAACTCAAACTCAGGTACCCATTTACAGCTGGGTAGACTGGAGCGTGTCGGTACCATGATTCGAACCCGGCATCTTTGCCGGCTAGAGACCAGCGCTCTAACCCCCGGGACTGCTCGAGGAATTAACAGTAGTACTTACTTTTTCATTTCACTACTGCCGTTAAACGTAGTGTGGAACTGAAGTTATTAACAATAGCCAATCAATCAATCAGTCAATACCCCTTAGCCTCCACACGGAGCATAATACTTCAACAAACACATGCCAAGTACTCCTGTCACTTGCCATCAGCCAAAGTTCTTTCCACTTCTTCCTCATCATTTTCACTTCTATCACCAGTTATCTTCTCCATATGTGTGTGTGTGTGTGTGGTTTGTTTTTTGCTTTGCCTCTGCCTCTCTTTCTTTGGGGATTTCAGAATAAGGACTGTCCTGTAATGCTATCAACAGGTTTTTTTCTCAATGTCTGTTCTATCCATCGCCAGCGCCTTTGTCTCATCTTTTGTTTCACTGGCGCTTGTCTGGGTCTTGTCAACAATTCAGCATTTGTGACCTTGTCATATCATTTCAATCCTTCTTTTCTACGAAAGCACCCAGTTATGAATGTCTGTGGCTTTTTGGTTGTGTTTGATCCATACAATAGGACTGGCTTGGCTTTTGAGTTGAAGATAATGACCAATTTCTTCCTCTCTATGTCCTTCCACTTTGTCTCGCAGAGACCCAGGATATCAATCCCATAATTCCCCCTTTCTGCTGCGACTTGTGCATTTTGTCCTTGTTCTTTGAGAGTGCGAACATTCTATGTGCAAACCAAGAGATTTTCCTAGACGTAAAAACGGTTAGTCGGCAACCCAGACTCCTTTCGGCTTTCTCTGGGTCGCTTCATGAGCCTCATTTCCAGAGGAACTTCTGTCTTGGAGTCACAGAATTGTCTCCCCTGCTTCGCAGTAGTGGTTAAACAATGGCCAACTTTAGAGTGTACTGGTGACGGCGTTCAAAGGTATCAACCTTCGCTCAAGATTATTCTTGGCGGAGGTATAAATAGAAGAATTATATTTCCTCACAGGAATTTTAAGAAAACAAGCATAACAACTAAGATCATCAAAGCTGTCATGAATTTTTAATCTTCCCGCTCCTTCTGCGAGAAAAAAATTAATTTGCTCGTATTGTCTGAGCCCCCAACTGAAGTGACTCTGTAAAATATTACTTTAATAACGCTAGATGGTTATGTATTTAAATTAACAAAATCATACGGGTGTAATTCACTCGATAATGTTTTAAATCAACTATCAGTTTCTATTTACAGATAATAAATTGAATTTCAATTATAGTTAAAAAGGTTTAAAAAAAAGTAGAGTTCTTTAGGCTGGGCCTGACTGTGATACTTAACTAGCTAGGTGTTTACGATGATTTGATGTTGTGTTGGTTTCCGTCACTTTTGGTTCCCAAGGATGTTGTTGGCTGTTCCGTCAGTCGTCAATTATGTGGCAGTAGCACGTCCCTGGCAGTAATGATAGGGGTAACCACTCCAGTTGTCAAAGCAAGAGTCTTCAAGACCCGTCTGATGCAGGCGTCTAGCGTAGATTGCTGGCAACTTGAACCACACACTTGCACCACAAACCTGCACCACAAACTGAGAGAAAACAAATGTCTCTTCTAATAGGATCTCCTGACATGAGAATCAGGCGCCCTCCGTTTTCATTCCACCACTTCATCTTCCTCATAAACTGTACCCTCCCTGAGCATTAATGTTAAACCAAATGAATTAGATGAAAGTGCGTTTGGACAGCGGACATAAACTTATTAAAATGTTAATATAATAAATATGTACACCATGATGTCATCATCATCCACTCCCTGCACCACGTGGAGCCTGGTGCTACATCTGCTTTCGGGTTCCTTGTGAGGACACACGCACGAAGCAGTCACCAGCTCTTGCAGTGGTGGTTCATTAATCCAATCATTTTATTTGCTGACGTTGCCAGCCTCGTATAAACCTGTACAACGAGAAGCAATTTACGCATGCTAAATGCAAAAATGTAAAATGATAAAATGTACATATACAACTTAACCCGATTAGAGGGAGTGAAGTTGCAGGCTTCTTACCTTCCAAATAGTGTAGGGCAAATGGTATTAAGAGGCCGTCTTACAGGTGGTCAGGCTATTGCTTTAATTATAATCTAAATGGTATTCTGTATGTGGGTTCCTAGGACTCGTGGTTTCCAGTACCATAGTCGAGTTTTCTTACTGTCTAATATCAGAAGATTCTCTTATACTTGGCTATGTTCTTATGTTTAAATCCTGTTTCTATTCGTTATCCTGGTGTCTGAAAAGTCTCCTTGACGAGACAGAATTACAGTGAAGTAATCTTAAAATGTTGTAGATTATAAAGGACATTTTAGCTCACACGCCCATGTGGTTTTGTTGGAAATAACTCCAATAAGAAGTGGTTTATTTTAGCATTTTCATGCCAAACCAACCATCACCAAGGAGTCGGATATTGGTAAGGGTTTATCCCCCATCCCTTTCATGTAGAACATTCTACATGACACAATAAGATATTTTCTTTACATGTCATTTACAAATGCATCTGCCTGTCTTTCATGACTAAATACAGTTTTGCTTCCTCCGTTTCGCCTGTCATGTTTACAAACTTACTACCTCACAGATCTAACATTATAATCTCCTCCCAAATGTTATTTCCTTGTAATTGTTTTTCACAACAAAGTTCATCTGCCGGAAGTATTACATCACTGCCCGTGTCTAAATCTTCAGCAAGATGCTCATTTCCTACATCCCAGTGAGATCTGCCGTGTATCGTCCGCAGACAGAAAGTCTGGGTTAACAATATGAATGTCGCTCAGTGTAGACTCTTACTCCATCGGGAGCTAGTGATAGGCTAAAAATCAATTTGGCAAGTCCACTCCTTCGCTTACGCGTCGCCGGCAACAAAGGAGAAAATTACCTGGACAGAGGGGTGGGTGACAGATGTGACAAGACGTGATAAGAACACCTTGAACGATAAAAGCGGAACAAAGGATAAGGAGCAGGTGATAAAAAAAACAAAAGGAAAGGCACAGGAGAGAAAAGGAAGGAGGTCAAAGAAAAATATAACGATCGAAGATTTGGCTTGTCACACTTGGACGGCTGAATTGACTTATACTCTGTATTTGACTTAACCATATTATTTGTTTTTGTGGTAAAAAATTGTTTTAAAGGATGGGAAAACCATCCCCATGCGCAACCCTCCTTAGTCGATTTTTACAAGACTCCTGGTTACTATTCTTTGCAATAATAATTAACAGAGTATTAATATATAATTAATAATTGCATATTATGTGTATTAGATTTATTATTATTATTATCGTTATTATTATTATTGTGAAAATAATGCTGGTGGTTGTTATGAGACAGCAACAACAACAACAAAAAACAATAACATACTTCCAATAATCACATGATGTTCAAGCAAACAGTCCCGGAAACTTAAAATCCATTTTACTTAATGGAAGTACTCAACATTCATCGATTGAGTCGATCGTCCATTTATTGTTGTATGCAACAACTCTGTTCAAGAGAACGGAAAAAAGTATCCATTATTTGCCAGAAACTCTTCAAATAGAAACAGCACAGAACAGATAAAGAACTGGTACTGCTTGTTTGTGAAAGGTCAGTACGAGTGAGAAAGTGTGTGGTTTGTGGTGTGAGAGAGAACTCATCTGTGAGGGAAGTTAGAAGTTAGTTAGTGTCAGCCGAAGCGCAATTTTATAAATTTAATGAAAGATTTAGACCCAGTGGCCTAGGGCTAGTAATAGAAAACATTCAGGCTAAAGTTTTATTCAATTTTGATTGTAGGTTTGCGATTTTCTTCCCCCTCTCCTCCCATCTCTTACTTGTTTCCTGGCAGTTTTGAATGCCAGTCAGATCGAAATTTGTTGACCTGGACTGTGGCTCTATGTAATATCTTTGTGTCATGTTCCAAGTGAATAAATAAATGGAATATTCAGTAAAGAGTTCTTTTTTTTTTTAAACTGTGGTAAGAGCTTCGCTTAGAGCTGGGGTTATTAACCTGGGTCCACGGATCCATGTGAGTTCCATCAATGGGTTATATGCGCCCGTGTACATAATCTAAAAAATGTAAAATGTATTTTCGCCAAAATTATTACTCGAAATATTATCATAGGTTTTTTTTATTTTTTTTATTTAAAGAAATATATTCTTTTTACAGATTGTGTTTGTATTTCAGTATGACTCTACGTCTGCAACATTGTAATAACATTATTATATGTCTGCAAAGCTTTTAAGAAAGCCTTGTTTTTTTTAGAATGGGCGGTAGTCTTCAATGGACAAGCAAAGAAGTCTGTAGCCTTCACCGGACCATCAAAGTGGTCAATAGCACAACAGAGGTTAAGAATCCTTGACTTTGAGCTACTCTTGAACTTGTCGCACGGAAGGTCCAGTGTTCAAATCCTGGGTAAGCCACTCATGTCTGTTGTTTTTCTGTTGTCTGGTGTTCTACTTCTTTATTTCCTGCGAGTGCCTGATAACATACCTTTATATTTGTTTCATATTAATTTATAGGCAAAACGCAGCTGAGGGTAATCACTTTATGGGCGCATCATGCCCATAGTTAGTTGTGACTGGAAGAGGCTACAGTGTCGTAGAACGCGAGAAAGAAAGTTGCATCAAACACAGATAATTAACAAAGAAAGTGCGTCCTTATAAAAGTAAAGATTGAATTTAGTACATAAAGAAAGTAATGTGAATTTATTTCAGCTAAATGTTAATCGACACCCATCATGTCCATCTACGGCATGGCATTCATGTCGTCGCAGATTTAGGTTTTATGTTCTTTCTCGTTCCTTACGAAGCACGGAGCCTCCACTGATGTGGCCCTTTGGTAGAAAGTCTACACCAGAGCATGTATGCGTTCTTCTAGACGCAGTTTCTGCATCAGTTTGTTTTAAATAATGAGATGCTTCACATTAATCACATTTTACGACATGCTCGATGCAGCGATTGGCCCAGTTTTATTTGTCTCCTAAGAGACTCCCCAGGACCCAGACATATTAGACAGATTTAGACCAGATTTTTTTTAAAGCAAGACTGGAGTTTTTAAAAAGCAGGACTGGATCTTTTTTTTTTTTTTTTTTTTTTTTTTTTTGGGGGGGGGGGGGGGGGGGAAGAGAGAGAAAGGGGGGGGGGGGGGTGGGGGGGGGGGGGGGGGGGGGGTGGTTTAGCTTTATCAATATTTGTGTCTTATTTACAACACCTATAAATGTACAACCCGCCATCCCAATGCCTGTACAACAGGCCATCCATTCGCTACTCTTTAACGCCCCAAGGAGCATAGGCCCCATATAAACGCATGCCCTGTTCTCCTGTCGGGAGCATAAAAGGTGATTTTCTTTCAATTAAAACAAATATATATATATATCCACTTTCCTCTGTGTAGTTCACACGGGTCACTGGGGATACAAGAACAGTATTACTCCTGCCACATCCATGTCGTAAAAAGCTACTAATGTGAGGTTGTGCATGAGACTTGGCCACTTCATCATGTAAAACAAATTGTTACAGAAACCATGGTTACAAGAGTACATGAATATATTGTGGCAGGTTTCCTGCAAGGGGAGCTAACTGTAGCACTGACTCCATGCTCCACATGGTAGTGACAAAGAAAATGATGATAAGTATAGTACAGTCAATCCTCGCTGTTCGCGGGAGTTAGGTTCCTTGAAAACCCCGCGAATACGGAAATCCGCGAATACAGACCATTGATCCTATGGGGAAAAGGGGGTTAGGTTCCTGCGGTACCCTGTTCACCATACACTTTTACTTCCGATTACCATGAACTCATCATTTCGTGTACCATTCTTGTGAGGAAAAAAAACAGCTTAGTTATTATACTGTGCATTTTATAAATGTATTTTATACACTGTTTTCTTTGTAATAGTACAGTATGTACATCTTCTGGTGTACCAATACTCAAGCAGGTAGCCTTATTCCTTGATGAGCTGAAGCTGGTATTTTTTAAATACTTTGGCACCTTCCGAATCAGCTGAACGTGCCTCACCGAAAGTTTAACGTTTTTTATGCCCAGAACGAAGTTTATCTAACACACGTACTTTATTACTAAGGCTCATAACAGCTTTATTGAATGTTAGACGGGCCTGCGCACCCAATTCTTAACCCTTTGATAATAAAGTTCGTTCGTTCGTTCGTCAACACACTTGCACTACGCATACTAATGGTATCAGACTTAAATGTCTTTTATATTTGGACATGCGCCCTAATATAACCGACTAGACTGAACGGGACGCACCTCACCAAAACTAGGCACATTTTTTTTTACACTTGCACTACGCTTGGATGCCATTATTAATTACAAAAATAATAAAAAAAAAACAGATTAAAACTGCAGAAACATGGATGAAAAGATGCTCGTCAAAGACACGTGTAAACACAACGAAAGCCGCGAGAACAATGAACCTCTCCTTGCTGGACCCATCTGCGACGCTGCATGGTAGCCGTCTATAAATTTTGTGCCTACTGCGCATGATCGCGAATACAGCGAATTGCCCGCGAATCGCAAAAAAGGGGGTTACACTTTACCTCGCGCGAACGAGCGAACACGGAGCACGCGAATAGCGAGGATTGATACAATTCATTTCTTTAACTTTTTCCTTCCACTAGTGCCGTGAACGTAGTGTGGCGCTGAGGTTTATTATCGCTTAATTACTCTGTTTACATTGTGTCAATTATTCACGACCTGTAAGATATCTCTTTGTTTCATTTAAATTCCTCAATTTTTTTATCAGTTCCTCTTACTGTCTGAGTGGCTAAGAGGTATGGCGTCCGCCTAGAATTCTAAAGATAGTGGGTTCGTTCCTAGCGCAGGGAATATAATTAACGGACCTCTTTTTCAGAACGAGTGGTTCCAAATGATATTATACTCCCCCTAATCTCCTTAGTAGTGATATCGGATGCCTATCTTTCTCGAAAAACGGCGGAAAAAAAAGAAGGCCCCGTGTGCAAATTGCGCACATTAATAATCCATCTGCAGTTGGAAATCGTAAAGACTAGGCCTTGGGAGAAACAAATGTAAAAGTTAGGAAACCTACCCTCAACAAAAATATGTATAGAATGTGTGATTCCTGTATACACACACTGGGATCCTTGCCGGTGCTACGGTGTTCGTGCACTGTGCTGAGATCCTCCTTGTATAATTAAAAGGGGGGGGGGGGGGGGGACGCGGAACACTGATAGAGCTGTCCGTGTGCAATGAAGATGGTACTTAAAACAAAACAAAACAAAACAAAACTATCAACTCTCACAAAATGTTACAACCCGCCAAGTTCCCTGCCTCACGTCCCTCCCCAGGAAGTGAATCACTACAATTAAGTGGCGTAAGAATAACGACGCCAAAATAATCCGTCTCTGTCATGTAGGAGAGAAACAGGTTTACGGGAATGGCATAAAGTGGCTGAAAAAAATGGGAAAAAACTATATTGAAAGAGAAAAATACGTTCAATTCCCTTTCCGCCCGCAGTTCTTCGATAATAAACGTAATTAACCGTAATGTTATGCCTTCGGGAAAGTGATCGAACAGAGGTGAGTATTTCAGAAAAAAAAGAAGATATTTTCACATACAAAATTGACGACCTTGTTAAGTGTTTCTGCTTCTTTTGCAGCTAGTGGAGACCGGATTGAAATGTTCTAGCCGCAAAGGAAATTATTTCCAGTTCTGGTTTATACTTGATTGCCACTCTCTAATTTACATTTCTCAACGATTTCACGTCCATTTTCATGTGTGCAATCCATCTTTTTTCTCAGACAATACTTTTGTCTTATTTAGGATAGGATATTTTTACTTTCATGTCAAAAGTGAATTCGATGGAAAGACAAAGTTTATGAGATTAAATGTGGAATTTTATAGCTTGAGTGTACATGGAGAAATATCCTTGCACATGTAATTTCTTACTTACTTAGTCGTTCCTCTTCTACCGTGAGGTGTAGAGGTTTGGAAGAGAGAGCGCCAGACTATCCTATCGGCTGTCTTCCTCCTGGCCTGGTTCCATTCTAGTCCTTGGTCCTTCAAAGATTGTCTAATGTTGTCCTCCCAGCGGACTCTGGGTCGTCCTGGGGTCTGGATCCCTGGCTCTTTGTTTCCCATGCTTGTCGTGGTAGCCGATCTTCTCCCATTCTGCAGACATGGCCAAACCATCTTTGTTGGGACTGTTCTACTTGGGTGTTCAGGGGGTGGGATTTTAGGCCTTGATGTATCGTCTGGTTGCGGACCATGTCTCTTCTTGTTCTTTCAACCACCTTCCTCAGTTACCTCATTGCTGAGATTTGGATCTGGCTTTTGTGGGTTGTAGTCATTGCACATGACTCGCATCCATATGTCAAGACTAGGACATAGGTGGAGCGGTTTACAGCCGTCTTCGTTTTCTTACAAACCTCTCTCTTGCTGAGGAATCCTCGATTTATGGCCTGAAAAAGTCTCCCAGCTGCTGCTTTTCGAGTGGCCAACTCTTCTTTGATGCCTCCCTTTCGGTCTATAATAGCTCCAAGGTATTTAAAGTGGTCGACCTGCTCCAGGACCTGTTCTCCCAGCTTAATCTGATGTCTTCTTTCTTCTCGTGATACCACCATGGATTTTGTTTTAGAGCTGCTTATGACCATCCCTCTCTTCTCCAGCTCTTCCTTCCAGACTTGCAGATTGGATTGATGTGCCTCTGATTTAGCAATCAGGGCAACATCATCAGCAAATGCCAGCTCTGAAATACAGACCTGTCTCATCTTCCAGTACCCCACTGAATACTTTCTTGTTCTCTCCTTACATGCCTTGATGACATCGTCCATGAAGAGTATGAAAAGATATGGTGACAGGATATCACCTTGTCTTACACCAGTGGTGGTCCTTAACTTTTCTGACTTGTGGTTTGCTGTCCTCACATAATTTCTGCAAGACTTGTAGAAGCTCTGTATAGCATGAATCAGAGGTGCTGGATAGTTCTTCCTTGCCAAACAGTCTCAAAGTTTGCTCCAGGGGACCCTGTCAAAAGCCTTTTCCAGATCTATGAAACAAAGATGGATCTCACTCTTATACTCAAGGGCCTTTTCACTCAGCTGTCTGAGTGTGAAGATTAGATCTTGAGTACTTCGGTTTGCTTGGACTCCGCACTGAACCTCATTCAATTGTTTCTCAGCTAGGCGTCGAAGTCTCTGCTCTAGGATTCTAGAGTAGATTTTACCAGGGACACTGAGAAGGGATAAGCCTCTATGGTTTCCACATTGTCGATTGTCACCCTTTTTGGAAATTGGTGTTATGATGGCAATCTCCCAATCGTTTGGTATGGTCTTGTTGCACCACGCTGCCTGTAGGACCCGTAAGAGTATTAGGTCCCCTGATGCTCCGATATACTTAACCATTTCTGGTGTTATGCCATCATGCCCAGCTGCTTTGCCCATCTTGATTTTCTCCAGTGCTGCCTTCAGTTCTTCCATCTTTATGTCATCTTCACCATCATTGGTTTTCTCTTCTGTGCTAGTGGTTATCATTTCTGTTGCTTCACCATGCTCACCATCCAGGAGTTCTGAGAAATATTCTTTCCATCGTTCTATTACTTCCTCCTGGGCAGTAAGCAATTAGCCTTGCTTGTCCTTTATAAATTTGAGAGGGTATTGTTTTTCCTTCCTCGTGTTCTCTAGGGTCTTATAGAACAATTTCTGGTTTTCTTGCGCATCTTTTTCTAGCTTTTCTCCAAATTCTTCTCAGGACTTCTGTTTTGCTGCTAGCACCTTGTTCTTTGCTTCTGTTCTGAGTGTCACATATTCTCTATATGTGTCCATTTGTCCTGTTGTGTTTTTAGCTCCTAATTATTGTTTCCATACCATTTGCTTCTCTCTTATTTTCTCTTTGACTTCCTCTGTCCACCAAGGTGTCCTCTTTCTCTTGTTCCCAAGTCGGACTTCACCACATGCTTCTGCAGCAGGTGTCTTTATGATGTCCTTGAATTTAAGCCAGAGGGTTTCCAAGTCATCAGGTTGTTCTTCTGTGTTGCTCACCGCTGCAGCAATAAGCCCCTGATATCTGGTCTTAATTTCTGGCTCGCTCAGCTTGTAGGTCTTAATGCTCATTTCTCCCTTTCGTTTACTTAGTTTCTTGTGTGATGTTGGGCAGTTCCTAGGCTGAGCAACTCTTTCAGTTGTTCTTTTGATTGTAAGCAAGTGGTGATCACTTCCAATCTCTGGCCCCCTCCAGACTCTAGCATCCCGGACATATTTGAATGAGCTCCTCCTAACAATGGCATAGTCGATCACTGACTTCTCATTCTTTGTTGGTTCACATCTAGTGTATGCATGTATGCGCTTATGGGGGAACATTGTGTTTGTAATGATAAGATTCTGCTCACTGCAGAATCTAAGGAGTCGCTTTCCATTGTCATTGAGAGTATCTTCTCCACATCTTCCGATAACTCCACCCCATCTAGCATGATCATTTCCAACTCTGGCATTCAAATCTCCGAGCATGATAATTTCATCTAGGCAGTCATCCACTGTCCTTTGAAGCAGCTCGAAGAATTCTTCCTTGACCTCTGCTCTCTCATCCTCATTTAGCCCATACACTATGACCAGGTTGACTATGGTTTATCTTTCTTTTAGTTTTACAACCATAATACGCTCCGAGACAAAGTTCCATCCCTTGATACTATCTTTTGGTTTTTGGCCACAATGCAACCCACGCCCCCTTTAGCTCTTTCAGATGTGGGTACACCACTGTAGAGCAGCGTGTTGCCATTGAGATCCATGATTCCTTGTCCTTTTTTCTTTTTTTTCCGTTATAGCCAGGATTTCTAGTTTTGCTTTCCTCATCTCTTCCACCAGCTCCTCTTCTTTCCCATTTATACTTCTTGTGTTCGAAGTTCCATAAGTCGTAGTCCGTAGTCCGTTCCAGTTCGTCGCCTTTAGAATCAGTCCGGTTTTCTCTCTTGTAGTTCTCGTAATCAAAAGTTTAAAGCAAACAGGTGATTGGCCTCTTGTGCCTTTGCATGGTGGAGGGGCTGCCTCCTTACGGCCTCCATGCAGGCCGCCCTCTTCCTTTTTCAGCCGGGCTTAGGACCGGCATAGGCGGAGTTGATAAGGTGTTACTACAAAGATTAATTTAAGTTGAAATAGAATTGAAAAGAATGAAATGACAACAAGAAAATTAGTGTCGTCTTCAGGACATGCAGCAGAAAGTACACAATATAATTATCTCTCCATCATGTTTTGGTGGGTTACTTTCCCAGAAAGTTATAATTTTAAAGGATTCTTCAGTTACGAAAAATGATGGATGAATATTTTTAAGATTGCAAGTGACATTACTTTGAAAAAAGTGTGTGAATCGATTATGTCAAATGTTACTTGAAAGTTTTTTTAAAGTAACTAATGGTAAAAGAATAGCGTACAGTGTATATTTTGTGAATCGATAGCGAAAATCCCTTGCTGACAATTGAGTATACTTTTACACAGAATAAACTGGTCTCTCCTCAAAGTCACATTGCACTAACGAACTGATCGATCTAGCTATTTGTACATCTCTGTGGGGATATTCTGAATCCTTGTCATTGTTTTTTACTCTGGAGTAGAGGAAGGGATGCAGGGATAGATATCTACGTAGATCGACAAAACTGGAGATAGGCAGTTATATGCAGACAGAGTGATGCCAGCCAGACAGATGGATGAACCGATAGATAGACAGACACACAAGCAGACAGATTGGCAGAGAGGCATGCAGACAGACAGGTAGACAGACTGGCAGTCAGGTAGACAAAGGGCGAGGGACGGATAGAACGAACGAACGAACGAGCGAGCTTTATTTTCAAAGGGTTGAGAATTGGGCACGCATTTCCGTCTGACATTCTGCCCTTCCTTTCTCTCACCTTTCATGCTGAATTCATTTATTCCCATATGCATTTTACATATCAATGTCAAGGAATTCAACATTGTAAAGTAAAATAAAATAGCACATTCATATTAACATTAACTACTTATAAACAGGACATATAATATGTTGAAAAGTACAAACATCGTCATTAGAACCTACAGTTGATATTATAAGAAAAGATAATCTGATTAGGGGGGCATGTAATCAGAACTAATAGTATTCGAAAAGTCTACGATTGTATGAATAGGGACTGAGGTTGTTTCTTAGGTTATGTGGAAGACAATTCCAAAGATGAGCAGCAGAGTACGCTAAGCCTTTCTTGAATAAGTCAAGCCTAGGCTTGTGCACTTGCAATTTGTTAAAGCGTTGACTGCGTCTTTCGTTGTTTTTTAACATTGGCCACAGATATGCTGGAGCATTAAGTGACAGGATTTTGTGAACAAATTTAGCTTTTTTAAACAGAAGGCGCTTTCTTAAGGGCAGTATTTGAAGATTTTTATATAGATCTACACACTGAGTTAGGCAGTTGTCAGAGACTAGACGCAGTGCACGCTTTTATAGTGAACGGAGTCTCTTTGTGTTGGACATTGAGCAACCATCCCAGATTGTGGAGCAATAGTCAAGATTTGCTTGTATGTGAGATATATAGAACAAAATTCGTGTTTCTTTATCTAGGAAATGTTTGATTTTAGCTCATTGGTAAACTTTCTGTCCGTTTGCTTGGTCAGTGCATGTACATGTGAGTTCCAGTTTAGATGCTGGTCGACGATTATACCTAGAGTTTTATGTGCATTAACGTTTTAAATTAGTGAGGTACCAATGTAGATCTGAAGTGTTGTTTTCTCTGAATTTTGTAATTTTTGTCTAGTTGATATTAACATGCATTTTGTTTTTAAGATATTTATTAGCATGCGATTTCCGTTGCTCCACTTAATCATCTGTATCTTTTTGTAACAATAGTTCGAGTGTGTTATAACTTTTATCACTCGTGTAAACAGTACAGTCGTCTGCAAACAGGGCCCAGGATGAGTGCTTGATGTGTAGTGGAAGGTCATTAATGTATATGGCAAAAAGTAGAGGACCAAGTATAGAACCCTGAGGAACGCCTGTATTTATCACTGCTTCGTATGAATAGGAGTTATTGTAAGAAACTACATGTTGTCTGTCTGACAGGAATGATTTAATTATTGTCACTAGTTGAAAGTTTATTTTTGATGTTTCTTACTACTTACTTAATCGTTCCCCTTCTACCGTGAGGTGTAGAGATTTGGAAGAGAGAGCGCCAGACTATCATATCGGCTGTCTTCCTCCTGGCCTGGTTCCATTCTAGTCCTCGGTCCTTCAAAGATTGTCTAATGTTGTCCTCCCAGCGGTCTGGATCCCTGGCTCTTTGTTTTCCATGCTTGTCGTGATAGCCGATCTTCTCCCATTCTGCAGACATGACCAAGCCATCTTAATTGGGACTGTTCTACTTTGGTCTGCAGGGGGTGGGATTTTAGGCCTTGACGTATCGTCTGGTTGCGGACCATGTCTCTTCTTGTTACTTCAACCACGTTCCTCAGATATCTCATTTCTGAGGTTTGGATCTGGCTTTTGTGGGTTGTAGTCATTGCCCATGACTCGCATCCATATGTCAAGACTGGAACATAGGTGGAGCGGTATACACCCATCTTCGTTTTCTTACCAACCTCTCTCTTACTGAGGAATCCTAGATTTATGGCCTGAAAAAGTCTCCCAGCTGCTGCTTTTCGAGTGGCCAACTCTTCTTTGGTGCCTCCCTTTCGGTCTACAATAGTGTTTCTAGTTTTCTAATTAAAATATTGTGATCTATCATATCAAATGCCTTTTTAAAGTCTACAAAGACTGCCCCACACATGTTGTCGTTGTTGATATTTAGGTGCCAGTTGTCTATCATTTTTGTTAGAGCAGTGTGACATGAATGTTTACGTCTAAACCCCGACTGACTATCAATTAGCAAGTCGTTGTTAACTAGGTGTTGTAGTGTTATTTTATGTATATGTTTTTCCAGTGGTTTGGATAGCAATGATATTAGAGAGATTTGCCTATAGTTACCAAAGTTATAATTACACTGACAAACAACATTTTTCTTTCTTATATAAGAATAAGTGTTCTTATGTCAGTTTTTTGCGCTGATTTCAAATTTGAAATCCGTTTATCTCTATCACGTCAGGTTTTTAAGATATTTGTGAATACATATATTTTTGGGAAACCGTTATGTGCTCCGTTTCATTTTTACTACATAACTTATTAAAAATTAATAAAATGCAAAATAATTCCACTTTTTATACTGCTAAAAGATGCATGACATATGTTACGCTATTTTTCCAATAGTTACTGTATTTTGAAATAATTCTGAGCGAAATATGGCTTCTAGAAGTTGTAGAAATTCAGCTGATCTGTTCTGTTACGTGTGCGGATATTTTACCGATCGTGTTCACCAGAAAAACTTTACACCATTACTAAAGAAAGCATATGAACTTTATTTCGATTCGAAAGTTGATGATGCAAATAAATCTTGGAAGCCAAATGCAGTTTGTTCGACTTTGTGCAAATACATTGGCAGGTTGGTTACGAAAATCGCCGAAGCATAAGTCGATGCCTTTTGGAGTGCCAGTAATATGGCATGAACAAGACAAATCACGCTACTGATTGTTACTTCTGCTTGACAAATATCCATGGTTTCACTTTTAAAACTAGAAAGTCTGTGGTTTATCCAAATATTGAATCGGTTTCGAAACCAGTGTCTCGTGATCCAAGCACGTGTCCGATCCCAGTTCCACCAGAACAATATCCGTTGGACGTCAATGAACCATCAGAAAGTGATAGTTTACCTGCTTCAGAAACTAATTCTGACTCGGATTATATACCGGTGAATGATGGTGTTCACTTAATTAACCTTTCAGATCTAATACGTGATCTCGCTCTTACCAAAGGACAAGTGGAATTACTCGGTTCGCGACTCAAAGAATGGAATCTTTTAGCGCCCAATACTTTGATATCTAAATTTCGTCATAGACACAGAGAACTTGTTCAATACTTTGAGATGGATGATGACATTTGCTATTGCAAAATTCCAGTCGCCTACTCTGTTCATATGAAAGAAACTTATGACAATATGGCTATACTTTTGGCAAAAATAAAGTACAATGACTACCAATGGCGGATTTGTGGAGACCTAAAGGTCATTGCAATTCTCACGGGCATGCAGACTGGGTATACTAAATTTTGTTGCTTCCTATGTGAATGGGACAGCCGCAACAGACAGGAACATTATGCAAGAAAGGTGTGGCCTATCAGGGATCGTATGCAGCTCGGGCATAAAAATGTAATACACAAGCCATTAGTTAACAAAGACAGCATCATTTTAACACCGTTACATATAAAGTTGGGGCTCATGAAGAATTTCGTAAAAGCATTAGATAAAATGAGCAAAGCTTTCACTTATCTTCGAGAAAAGTTTCCGCAAGTTAGCGATGCAAAGATAAAGGAAGGTATCTTTGTAGGACCTCATATTAGGAAAGTTATTGCAGACAAACAATTCGAGAACTTGTTACATGGTAGTGAACTTCACGCATGGATGGCATTCAAATCGATCGTCGATAACTTTCTGGGAAATCACAAATCTGTCGACTATGTGCATATTGTTAAGCAGTGCATAGATGCATACAGAATTATGGGCTGTAACATGTCCCTCAAAATCCATTTGCTCGATTCGCATCTTGACTTTTTCCCTGACAACCTTGGCGAAGTCAGCGATGAACATGGAGAACGATTCCATCAAGATATCGCCGTAATGGAGTCACGTTATCAAGGACGGTGGAGTGTGACCATGCTTGCCGATTATTGTTGGATGTTTCATCGCGATGTACCACATGCCATTCACCGACGAAAGTCGACTGCAAAGAAATTCAAGCCTACATAACTGTTATACTTCTTGTACGAATGATGTTATAATACTGTATGCGTTGTTAAAAAACTTCAATTGCGTATTTCTCGAGATCCCGACCTGATAGAGAAAAACGGTTTGCAGATTTAAAAACAGCGCATTAAAATTGACCAGAAAAACATAGAAATGTTAGAGAAAGAAAAAAAAAATTTTTTTTGTTAGCCAGTGTTATCGGAGGAACCAGGTTTGAAAAGAGGATATACCTTAGCGACTTTAAAGTGCGACGGAAAATACCTCTTTGCGATACATAGATTGTATATGTATGTTAGTGAATCGCTAATAACTGGCACAGCATAGCAAAGTTTTCGATTACTGATTCCATCAAGTCCTGATGAGTTATTCTCTTTAAGGCCTAGAAGATAGTTATACACTGCATTAACTGTCATAAACGGAATGTCGGATGGGATTGTGTTGGTGCATTTGTTCTCACAGAATGCTGACAGTTGGCCTAGGTCGCAAGGGGAATCTGGTACCGTAGATTTAAAACCGGTTATTTCTGCCTGAAAGTAATTGCAGAAGTCTGTACAAGTAAATGAGGTATTGGGGGTTAACGAGTCTGGCGAATTTCGTTTGATTACTAAAGTGTTGATTGCTTTCCACATAGCTTTACTGTTTGTTTTGTTCTGAACTAAGTTTTTAAAGTATGTTTTCTTTTCTCTACGTATTAAATATTGTACCTTGTTTCGTTGTGCTCTGTATATGTTAAAGTCTTTATTTTTGTGAGCTCGATCTCGTTGCCTCATGGCTTCTAGCAATGCTGGTGTGATCCAAGGAGATTTTATCTGTCGTTTCACACGAACTTCTTTAGCTGGTGCGTGGTTATCAAACACACAATGAAAGATACGTGTCCAATGAGCAATAACGTCATCGGAATCAGAAAGCTGGTAAACACTGGCTAGAGGTGCAGCTCGCAAATCATGTAAAAATAGTTCATGGTTGAAATTTTTGAAACTTCTGAATTTAATACTTATATGTTTATTTCTGGGAGCTTTATATTTATTCTTTGACCACGTGCAACATATTGGATAATGGTCACTCATTGCGACAATAGGAACAGAGCATTCTATAATGTTTTCTGCACATGTGACGTAGATGTGGTCAGTCGTTGTGGATGATGTTTTTGATACCCTGGTAGGCTGGTTGACTATTTGTTTTAAGTTGTAAGATAGTATGATGTTTTCCCACGTTCGACTTGTGTTGTGCATGTCGATGTTGAAGTCGCATAGAAGAATAATTTCTTTGGCAATGGTAAATACTGTGTCCATCATAGTGGTGAAATCTTCATACCAGATGGTTCCTGCACTGGGATTTCTATAAAGATACCCGACTAGAAATTGTCCCTGACTCGGTGTTTTTATTTCTAACCATATGCACTCGGTCTCTACTGTCTCTAAATCGCTTCTGCTGCGATAACTAATAGAAGTGGAAATATATACCACTATACCTGTTTCTAGCTTCCTACTTGAGTCTCGTCGAACAGTTTTAAAGCCTTGTAGTGCAATATCATCATCTGATATGTTGTCACTCAAACGACTTTACGAAAGTCAAAAAACATGAAAATTTTGATTCAGAATTTGTGTAAGCTCAGGAAGTTTCCTAATAGATGGTAAATGTTTAGATGATCCAGCCGTAGACCATCCTTAATTAGCCATTGTGTCTGATTTGTATGCATTTTATTTTGGAGGGGGGGAGGGGGGGTTAAAAATCAATAACAAAAGCAGTGTTAACACGAAAATCACAATCATTTAAACCAGTGAAATTTACCAGGTAAGTGAAAGTAAAAATGTTAGTACTTAACTTACGAAAAACTTGGCATAGGCACTACTAACAATTGCAATGGACTGAAACTGTCATGAGTATATGAGAATAGTCACACAAAATCAAGCACGCACAGTTTCACACCACAACACTCAAAATCTAACAAAATAATTAAAGGACAGAGAAAGTACGAATTTAAAATAGTCAAAAATCAAACAAGTAAAAAAAACTGTTAAAAGCCTGAAGCCAATGGAATACGAGTGTTCCAAGAAAGTAACAAAGTACTTATTAGTTTAGGCGTAACAGTAATCAACTAAATTACAAGGGGGAGACGGCTTTGGTCGCAGGGATTCAGTCAGTGAAAAAGTATGTGTGTAGTCATCATCGATGATGGATGTCTCTGTCTGGTCTATAGTAGAGGCCACGTTGCACAGACATCATTAGTGCTTGGCTGAGTGACGCAGGGCTGAATTGCATCAGGTAGCCAAGTTCTGGATTCCACTGAGGACTATGATGTTGGCTACGTGAGGAAGAATGACTGTATTTTTTGTCTGTAGTCATTTCAATACTGCTGGGAGGTTTCTGGGTCTGGGATCTTGTGACACTGCTCGTAGAATTGTCATGTAATTTTGTTTGTGAGGAACTGTCTTATGGGCAGTGCAGGAAACATAACATCATAACATTCAACTTCCTGACTGTTGGTGGCATTATGGTTGTTGTAAGGTAAGCCACTCCCAATAGGTGCGCTTCTATGAGGGGCCGGTAAAGTATGTTGTGCATTATCGTGACTGGCTGATCTCATGGTAGATGGGTTTTTTTTCTCTGTGTATTTTGGGTAGTCGTTTTGCGTACGCTCCGGATATTTAATGTTTTTGCTAGGATGCTGCTTCCTAGTTTGGATGTATGTATTTTGTCTGTGTAGAGGCGTTTCTTTGGCGCTCCTGAGCTGCTTGTAAAGAAAGGAGTGTGGTTGATAAAATTAATGTTGTTGTGTTGACAGTAGCTCTGTAGTGTCTTGTTGTTGATGTCTGCTATGCGACGCTGGAAGCGATAGCAACGCGGAATAATTGATGACCTATAAATTGAAGTGTTAGGAAATTTTTGCTTTATTGTAGTGGTCAGTCTTGAAATAGCAGAAGGGCTTACGCTGAGTCCATTCATTATGTCGTTGATTCCTATGTGTATTGTTGTTCTTGTAATGTTATGATGTATGACGAACTTATTGATTTTAGCAATTAGTCTTTCAGTTCCAGCTCCAGGCATTGCCAGCACTGAGACGGATTCTTCTTTTGTGGTGGACATCCGATCGTTGTAAATGCCTTTTAAGAAAGAGTCGCCAATTATGATATGCGTTGCTTCACTACATGGTTGTTGACTCTGCTTTCGTTTTGATTTTTGTTGTCGCCATTGGTTCACGAAAGACTGTCAGATACTGTAGGCTATATTTCCATTATACGTCACAACAATGAAAGATTTAACTCTTCTGCATATACAACAATAAAAGATTTAACACTTCTGCGTATACAACAATGAAAGATTTAACACTTCTGCATATACAACAATAAAAGATTTAGCACTTCTGCATATACAACAATAAAAGATTTAGCACTTCTGCATATACAACAATGAAAGATTTAACACTTCTGCGTATACAACAATGAAAGATTTAACACTTCTGCGTATGTGTCTACTTTCAAAGATATTAAGGCAATGTGTTCATCACCCTTCAGTTCGCCAACGACCATAGGCCTTCAACAAACATATGCCAAGTTTTACTGTACAGTGTAATCAGTTCAAGATCTTCTATGTCTTCTTCATCCCCCTTCCTTCTGTCTACAGGTCTCTTCTCCATGTGTTCTTCGCTTTTTCCCTTATGTTTTTTACCCTGGTGAATTCCAGAACCAGAAATGCATTGTAATGCTATCAACAGGTTTTCTCAATGTGTTCTCTATCCATCGCCAGCATCTTTTTTTAATCTATTGCTCTACTGGTGCTTGCATGTGTCGTGTTATTAGTTCCACATCAGTGATCTTGTCATCTGTTCCAAATTGGTGATCATGTCATCTGTTCCACATTAGTGATCTTGTCATCTGTTCCATATTAGTGATCTTGTCATCTGTTCCATATTAGTGATCTTGTCATCTGTTCCATATTAGTGATCTTGTTATCTGTTCCATATTAGTGATCATGTCATCTGTTCTAAATTGGTGATCATGTCATCTGTTCCACATTAGTGATCTTGTCATCTGTTCCATATTAGTGATCATGTCATCTGTTCCATATTGGTGATCATGTCATCTGTTCCATATTAGTGATCTTGTCATCTGTTCCATATTAGTGATCATTTTTTTCTGTTCCAAATTGGTGATCATGTCATCTGCTCCACATTAGTGATCTTGTTATTAGTTCACAATAGTGATCGTGTCATCAGTTCCATGTCAGTAATATTGTCATTAGTTCCACAATAATGATCTTGTCATCAGTATCACATTTGTGATTTTGTCAAACCATGTCATTCATTCTATTCTACGCAAGCACACATATATCAAAGACTATAGCTTTTTTGGTTGTTGTTTTTGTTGTTGTTCGCCATGTTTCAGAGCAACACAATAGAACTGACTTGACATTTGAATTGAAGATTCTAATTTTTGTTTTGGACTTGATTTCTTTTGATCTCCATTTATTTCCAAAAGCAATGAAAGCTCCTAGGCAACGTGTACGCATCGGGTTTTTATCTTGCTCATTACAACTTTCCATAGCATATTTTTCAGCACATTTCTGCTCATCCGGGAATTAATTTCTTTTCCTAGCTCTATTCCACTTTTTGGTAGTGGGTCGAGAATAGATGGGACGGGGATATCTCATCAGATCATAGCCACGAGCGATTATGTAAACGTGGAACGCACGCTCAATTTCCAAACTCATTATTTTCCCACGTGTGATTACGTGTTTGCTCGCCCTCGATAATAATTCCATGGTAACGATTCTTGTAGAGAGGAACGCGTGGTGAATTTGTCCTCACCAGTGGTGGTATTACTTCCATCATGAATTTTTGAACTTAAATTATGGTCAGTTGTTGATATAGGGGCCTACATGGGCAGTTGTTGATATAGGGGCCTACATGGTCAGTTGTTGATATAGGGGCCTACATGGTCAGTTGTTGATATAGGGCCTACATGGTCAGTTGTTGATATACGGCCTACATGGTCAGTTGTTGATATAGGGCCTACATGGTCATTTGTTGAAATAGGGGCCTACATGGGCAGTTGTTAATATAGGGCCTACCTGGTCAGTTGTTGATATACGGCCTACATGGTCAGTTGTTGATATACGGCCTACATGGTCAGTTGTTGATATACGGCCTACATGGTCAGTTGTTGATATACGGCCTACATGGTCAGTTGTTGATATACGGCCTACATGGTCAAATGTTGATATACGGCCTACATGGTCAGTTGTTGATATAGGGCCTACATGGTCAGTTGTTGATATACGGCCAACCTGATCAGTTGTTGATATACGGCCTACATGGTCAGTTGTTGATATACGGCCTACCTGGTCAGTTTTTGATATACGGCCTACATGGTCAGTTGTTGATATACGGCCTACATGGTCAGTTGTTGATATACGGCCTGCATGGTCAGTTGTTGATATACGGCCTACATGGTCAGTTGTTGATATAGGGCCTACATGGTCAGTTGTTGATATAGGGGCCTACATGGTCAGTTGTTAATATAGAGCCTACCTGGTCAGTTGTTGATATATGGCCTACATGGTCAGTTGTTGATATACGGCCTACATGGTCAGTTGTTGATATACGGTCTACATGGTCAATTGTTGATATAGGGGCCTACATGGTCAGTTGTTGATATAGGGGCCTACATGGGCAGTTGTTAATATAGGGCCTACCTGGTCAGTTGTTGATATACGGCCTACATGGTCAGTTGTTGATATACGGCCTACATGGTCAGTTGTTGATATACGGCCTACATGGTCAGTTGTTGATATAGGGCCTACCTGGTCAGTTCTTGATATACGGCCTACATGGTCAGTTGTTGATATAGGGGCCTACCTGATCAGTTGTTGATATAGGGGCCTACCTGGTCAGTTGTTGACACAGGGCCTACATAATGAAGTTTTGGGCAGTTGTTGATATAGGGGCCTACATGATGAAATTATGGACAGCAGTTAATATTGGAGGCTACATAATGAAATCATGGGCAGTTGTTGATATTGGAGCTTATATAATGAAATTTTAAGCAGTTGTTGACATCAAGGCCTACATGAAATTATGGAAAGTTCTTGACAGTTGGGCTTACATAATGAAATCATGGGTAGCTGTTGACATTGAGGCCTATATGATGAGACGATGGGCAGTTGTTGACATCGGGCCTACATGAAATTATGGAGAGTTTCTGATATTGGGGTCTACATGATGAGATTATGGGCAGCTGTTGAACTTGGACCTACATTATGAAATTATGGACAATGATTAATATTGGTGACTGCATGTTGAAATTACATGCCGTGGCAGAAATAGGGAAACGGGGAATAATCCGAAGCTGCTGAAATAGAACTAACATTATGTAAATATGAACAGTTGTTGAATTAGGGTATTATACAACAATTCCCTGCTTAGCGCTGTTAATTCGTTCATGAAAACTGGAGTGTTAACCGAAAAAACACTACACGAAAATTGAATTTCCCAACAGAATTAAGAGAAATCACGTTAATTCGTTTCCGAAGCCCAGAAAGCTGTATCAAAAGTAGAAAGCGATTTTAAAAACCAGTTAACAACAGTAACAACCACATATAATTATCAGACATACTGAACACAAATGAAATATTATGTATGTGTTGTACTTTTTCATACATGCCACATGCTATGGTTTACCCATAATCTGTACAAGGTGTTTGCGTTTTTCTGTACAGGTTTTCTAACCCATTCCCCTTATTACTGTGTCTCAGAGTTATTTTATAAGGTTCTGTTGAACACAGGATTTCCCAGTCTGTTAGTGATAATTAAGCACAGAAATAGACTAAATGATGACACCATCACATTATTTTTACAGTGTAAAATAAACTCAGACATTTATTGTTTGGGTTTAAAATAAATGAAGACCTACCTTAAAAGGCAAAGTCCCCGTGCCTCATTTATAATGCAGCCCACTGTAATTGAAAATATTTTTACACGAATTAACTCTCTTGATATGTTTCTTTCAGTCTTTGTACAGGTTTTGCGGGTCTTTGTACAGGGTTTTGAATTTTTTGTACAGGTTTTTCATCTCCGAGTTGTGGCATGTATGCTTTTTTTTTTTTTTAAATCATAAAACTTTAATCGCTACTACTTCCGTCGTTTGTGGCTACAGTCGTCACGGCAGAGCTGACTTCATCATCAGACGACTGGTTAGCAGAAGATATTGTGTCTGCTGAAACTGACTCCAGATGTAGAAGGTATGGTTGTCTGGCCAATAAGAGCAGAAGGTATTCAGGAGACTTTTTTTAAAACATTGAGCTTGCTGTGCCATCATATTTTTTCTCTTCTGAAAACACCTTGTAGCAATTAAGATAGTGTTCTATGTTACGGATTAACATAGAACTACATTTCATTTTGGGATCATCCTTCATTATCCTAGAAATGACAATGCTTCTTGGCCATCCCACCACCTTTTTAAATTAACCTAATGAACATGTCAAAAGTTATATCCTCATGGAGTTTAGCGCTCAGCGTAAGATCGAATTTTTTAAGCGTATAACAGAAATATGGCATAAAATTCAAACAGCGTTATATTTAAAAACCGCTCATCGAACAGCGTAAAACCGGGGAATTAGTATATTTTGTAGTTGTGTGCAATTTTTTAAAAAGGGTTTGCATGGTATAGATATGAACAATCGCAGACATAGGTGCTAACTTACTGTAATTACCAGTATAAGCTAATTATTGTTAAAATAGGAGCTTACACGCACTTCATGAATTGATAATATAACCGCCAACAAGATTATCTCGCTTGCAGCTATCAGTAACGTCATTAATTATATCGTGACCAGATATTTTTCTTTTTGGTTTTATCATCCCTCGTTGGAGTACAGTATATGCCTTCGAGCTCTGTCCAATCCTTTTTTGTCGTGGGTATTCTATCCAGCGTTGCCATTCTGAAATTTGAAGAGAAAAAAGCCTAGATATCGTCGATTTGGGCTATTTTTAAGCGATTTGTTGGCTATTTTGGCCGACTTTGGGCGAAATCTTTGTGGCGTTCTTCAACTAATGAAGGAACATGACACCTAGACGGGACCAAAAATACATAGATCTAGGTGAATCCACCTAGAATTGGCAACGCTGGTTCTATCCCACCTGTTTCTGTCTCTCTCTTCTTTTTTATATCCTGTCACAACGTCAATACTATATTCAGTTATCAAGTGATGAGAAGAAAACCCCTGGCGATGGATATCGCACACATTGTGGACACTGTTGATGCATTACACTGTCAGGTTCCATTATTTTATAAAACGTCTTGACTACTCTGCTGGAGTCACCAGCATTTTCAATATCATTTCCAATATATTGGACTTGTTTAATCATGATCCATACGTCCGTTTTTAATTACATCCTTTAAGCACACAGATAAATCCGGAGTCGGGGTTCCTAAGGCACTCTGATGTTGATTGGACATTATTTTGGCAACTCCTGCAACGTGGCTGGTACTAATCTGTATCAGCTACTGCCGTTCTTTTGCACTTACCAGCTGCGTTGAGAGAGGGAACATGCTGCATGGGCAATAGCTTGATCTACATATAACTGTGCCCAGGCTCGCGACCTGGAAAGGAATCATCACTCAATGTCAACAGGAGCTTCAGAGCTTGATGGATCACTTCACCCAAGCATGCAGAAACTCACACTAAGACTAAAGAAAACAAATGTGCTGGATCAGGATGGGGATTTTGCACCAGTTATCACTATCGATAACTATGAATTGGCATTGGTGCACCACTTCACATACCTTGGGTCTACCATCAACGAACAACTCTTTCAGGGCACAGAAATTGACAGCCGCATTGACAAAGCTTCTGCCACCTTTGCCCGCCTCGCAACAGGTGTTTTGGGAAACTCCAAACTCACAACAAAAACCAAAGCTGCGGTATATAATGCCTGCGTCACTAGCACGCTTCTATATGGCAGCGAGACATGGACAACCTTTGCTAAGCAAGAAAGAAGGCTTAATACTTTCCATCTACGGTGTCTACGCCACATCCTTGGTATCTCGTGGAAGGACATTGTGACAAATGTCGAGGTGTTGTCGCGTGCTGGCCTTCAAAGCATGCATACACTGCTTAGACAGCGCAGACTACGCTGGCTTGGCCATGTCCGCCGCATGGAAGATTGTTGCATCCCGAAAGATATCCTCTACAGACAACTGGCAGATGGCACAAGAACAGTTGCGGACTGCAGCTGAGGTTCAAAAATGTGTGCAAGAGAGACATGAGGGCACTGGTTATAAATCAAGTAACGTGGGAGAATGAAGCTACCGATCGAACCAAGTGGCGATGCTCTCTACGGCGCCACTTCAGGCTGGTTCAAAAGTAGCTCTCACAACAACCAGAAGAGAAAAAAAAACGTCAAAAGGAACATCAGGAAAATAAGTAGCTGAGGCCTATCACCAAAGGGGCGCATTCCCATAGTCAGTTATGACTGAAGGGGCTATTATTATCTATTATAATCACATAGCCTAAGAAATCTGTATTCATACATAAATTCATATTTTACACAGTGAACACTCTGGGATACACGTCTTTTAAATAAATGAAGAGAAAACAGAGATTCCTGTGAACATTAAATAAATAAATACACATAAACAGGTAATAGCAGACCCTCGTAGGAAATAAAGAAGTAGAAAACAACATAAGTGATAGGTTTACCGAGGACTCGAACCCAAGACCGCCCAAAATGCAACAGCGCCTCGCTAGACAGTGAATTGTGACTATCCACCCTGCCAACTAGGCACCACAAAAATAGTTTTTCATAGACAGAGGTCATTAGGACGAACCTTCCACGTGACTCACGAACGACTGAGGAACGACCCACATTATCCTGAACTACTTTGTAATGCTGTCAACAGGTTTTTCTCAATCTGTGCCCTATCCATCACCGACGTCTAAAACAACTGATTGACTTGTCCATTGTGTTGTCAACGTTTTTATGGCTTAAAATTTCTACAAGATGGGATAGCGATCACCAACCCTCCTTTGTCCCCTTTTACGACATGCCTAGCAGGTTCAGTGCTGCTATAATTTTTTTCCTCCTTCGAGCCTCAATATCACACAAGCAAAAGCTTTACAAGACTAGCTGTTAAAAATACAATGACCTTTGACCTGGAGACAACAAAGATAAAGAAGACATTGATAGACCCTTTGCAGATAGCACAGGACACAAGAGTAACATAAATAAATGTATTGAAAACCTATGCTATTTGGGGAGCTGACGGACGATAATGATAATGAACTGCTATAGAAAATACCACTAAAACCTTATTAATGAACTAGTGTAAAAGCCGCGTCATAAGACGGGAATTAAATTCAAAAGCACCAAAACCTAACGGCAATTTTACTTATTCAAAAGTATTTTTTTTAAACCAAAATATTTGTTTTACATCTGTTGTTAAAAGTCTGAACATGACAGAAGAGCATCTTGATTTTCTGTTGTTTTAATCTGGTATAACTTAAATCATGGATCTCTGCATCTTCCTGTCTCCAGTTCGTGTACTGTTTATCAGTTGTGTTGTTGACTTCTTTCCATACAGTATAATCAAACTGTTCATGCACACCGTCATTTGCGCACTTTTCTTTCTTGAGTGTTATTATTTTCGGGAGAGTACAAATAAGGAAAACAATACAATTAATGTCTAACTTTCAACCACAGTTGCATCCCTTAGCGTTACGCACTGACAGAAAAAGCTGGGATTTTATATATATAGGATAAACCGAAGCAAGAAAACTGGGAAGGGACATAACTACATAAAATGTAATTTTTTTACCATCTGAAAATGTCCTATTTGTTCTTATACTTACTGTTTGTTGGCAATACACTTTGTTTATCATGCTCAGGTCTACAACGTTATTATATTTCAGCTACATTAGACAGCTAAAACATTTGCCCATATAAAAAGACATTACATCATACTAAAGACTATAATAGAAGGCAGAGTTGTAGGCAAACGTGCAAGAGGAATACAGCGCTAATAGAGGAAAGATAACATCAAGAGATGGACAAGAAAGAGTCAATCACAGTGCACCATCAAGACAAGAAACAGAAGACGTTGGAGATCTATTGCAGCCGACCTTCGATGTGCAGATGGCAGCTGATGGTGTTTCAGCTCTAGTTTTGACAATGTTCTTATTGTTTCATTTGTCGAATGCTTCAATATAATTTATGTAATTATAGATATGTCTTTAGAGCATTAAGTGGCAGAGAAGTTACATTACTTGCTTTTCAAGATAAAGTTACTGGATTTGAAACCTGGAAGTGACACTGTCTAGCCTGCATAGTTTTAAATGGATACCAGACTGTTCTTGGGTTAGGAAATACAAAAGCATCGAGTACTGGAACTGGTGACACTACCTCATAAAGTTGAGGCCGAATATAGGTGAAGTCTCCAACACCTTACTCGCCTGCGGCAGTATCTGCCATGATACAAGCTTTGCATCTTATATTTTTCATATTGAACCAGTTTGAAGCCTCACAAGCAGTGATCATTCCCTGCCACATAGAACACTAAAGTGCTTGTTCAAACTGCTCATGACAATAATTATAGCATAAATTCTTCAAGAGATATTTTGTACAGAAAACTTGAATTTAATTTTCTGATATTTGTATTTTTTCTTCAGACATTTATAAGCAAGAAATTTTGAGGAATGTTTTTACCATATCGACAGGATTTGTATCTGAAGAATAACAAAGTCAAGTATTCTGTTTGATAGAGTGACTTATCATGAATATTGTATTACATTGATTCATCTGTGTTTGATAGAGTGACTTATCATGTATATTGTATTACATTGATTCATCTGTGTTTGATAGAGTGACTTATCATGAATATTGTATTACATTGATTCATCTGTGTTTCTCTGGTTTGGTTTTGAGTATCATCTTCACTGCCCACAGATAACTCCATTAGTGCTCTGATCTCCTCCCTTTGATCTCCTCCCTTCGATCACACAAGGATGATCTCAGCACAATGCACAAACTCGGTGACACCGGCGAGGATTCTAATGTGTGTGTACAGGAATCACACATTCTATAAATATTTTTGTGGTGGGTAGGTTTCCTAATTTTTAAAATTTAGCCATGGCAGCAGCTGTCTCTGATAATATACAAGCTGTTTGAATGATTATGATGCATATATCTTAAAAGCAATGGAGATAAAAGTTTGAAGAACAGATAATGATATCAAAATAAGAATTCAAAAGGTGAGAGACGATTTCATTGCATTGGGAAAAATACACAAATCAAAAGAATTCAAGCGCAACATAAACAAAAGGTGTTCAGCTCAAACGTCATGTAAGCTCAATTGTATACCTTTGAAATTTAGAAAACAACAACAAAAAAGGACAACTAGAAAGATATAGACTTTTATAAATGGATGGCTGCACAACATAGAAGGATTGAAGTGGTATGAGACCGAAGACATAGCAAGAGAGATGAATGCAGTCAGCGACTCATAGCTTGAATGTTTGCGTCAGGGTCAGCGAACCAGAGCTGACCAAGACCCTACTCCACCTCTAAGTGGTGGTCCTGGAAACACTCTGCATCACTGCAGTCTGGCTGAGAGGGTAGGGATCGAAGAGGGAAGGCAAACCTGGTCCCAAAAAATGCCTTGCGGAAGTCGGATGTGTCGGGCCGAAAGGGGCAAATATCGCAGCTTTGCTGTAAAAAGTGACACAACGCAACCAACGTCCTTTTCAGGACGAACGAGGAAGAAGAAGAAGAAGAACTGGTATGAGAAGCCCACTAATATGGAACTGATGACAAGAACTAGCAAAACAAAAAGTGAGCTGGAGATTCCGGCATATAATTGGACACACCTGGTGATAGCACTACAAGGCAATCCCTGTTCTGGAATGTCCAGGGTTTGAGAAATTGAGAATAAGGACGCATAGAGAAGAGAACTGGAGTCAGACATAAATGGGATAAAGAAAACATGGAAAACCCATAAAAGGATGGCACTGGTAGGCTTGGAGTGTATTTGTTGTAGGCTTGTACTTTACAGGGAGCTGAAAGGTAATGATCATGATCATCTTCATCATCATCATCATTATCATTATCCTTTGCACTACTTACAGAGCATGGAGTCATGACAGTAGCTGGTCCCCCCTGTAGAGAGCCGGCACTAATCATTCACATGTTTCTGCAGCAGTAATGATGATGATGTATAAATGATTGAGATGTTAAAATTAAGCAGTTAAATTTTTTACTACCTTGAAGTCATTAAGTAATTAACTACTGTACTTCAAGTCATGTCAGAGTATGATGTGAAAGCTATCCACAAACATATTAACAAAAATCCACTAATCAAATAACGAGAGAAATATAAATAAAATTGGTGTTTTATTTTCTTGACACAAACACAAAATAAATTATTAATGAATAAACTGTTTCAGCAATTAATAACTCTTGAAAAGTTTTTATATTAATTCATCAAAAATTATTGATTCATGAATTATTCAGCTTTCACACATCACATATTTCTCAAAAGAAGGTGAAATCAGATACACCCAAATATTAAGTATATATAATTGCTTTAGAAGGAAGTACAATCACAATTAAACTCCAAATTGAAAATTAGTCTCTAAATAAACCAAAATTAACAAACTTGAACAAAGACACATTTGTCAATATGGGTGTTAAAAGTAATGACACATAATTGTAACTGTTTCATTTCTTTCTTTACTATTATTTTTAATCATTTCTTCCTTGATGATATTGTTCTTTTTCGTGTATGCAGGTCTGCACCTCCAAAACGTGTCATCTTTCGCTGTTCATATTCATTCCAAAAATAAGACAAAAAAACAAGGGAAACAAATAATGCATCAGTGTTCTCCCATGCTCAGCTCTCACTTCCTGCTCCATGTCCCAAACTCTGCTAATTTTTCAGCTAATTGCAGCCACATGAGTTGCCACATTTGCATGTTCCAGCTCCTGAGCATTCATTGCCACATTTGCAGTCTTGCTCTGTGGATAATAAAAGAGTTTATCATGATATTTTTGTAGCTACAAAACTTTGACCATAAGAAGCTTATTTGGCAACTAGAAAGCCAATCATTATAGCTAGGCTATAGTGATTTATCATGGACAGATGAGGTCAGGATAAGTAGAAGAACTCGGCAATAAACAGCACAGCAGACAACAAAACAAAAGAGTTATAAGGCAATCCATAGATCCAGGAATATTCTATGTGACACCCCCTCAGTTTAAGAAAGAGAGCTAAGGTCAAATTGGCCAAGCACATCCTTTCTTTACAGTGTCATTAATTGTGTTGATCAATTATAAATAACAAGATTGTTACATAAACCACCAAACTTTGATATAAAATAGCATTTAACTGTTTGCAACAATATTTAAGTCTTACAAATGTAAATCTTGGTTTTCGAAAATAATTTTGAACTATGGTCACCTAGAGAATGTGCCATATTCTAAGTGTGGTGCAGGACTTGATCCGGTTTACTGGTAGTTGCTAATAGATTGTGGGAGAACCATCAACAATTGTTATTAATAAGTTAGTAATAAATGCTAGCAAAACTTGATTTATTTATTGGTGAACCCAAAAGTTCTAGTGAAATTGTCTGGAATGTGGTATGTGATGGCATGCATGAGCTTGGTCTAAATCAGGGTTTCATAACCTTTTTTTTTTGCCATGAGCCCCTTTGATTTTCTGATGAAGGCTATGAACCCCTTTGATTTTTTTAATGAAGACTAATAACCCTTTCTTGGAAAGTGAGTACATAAAAGCATTATAAAAAATTTAACATTTTAAATATTAGGTTATATTCACAGACTCCCTAAAATCCATTCATGGACTCCTATGGTGCATGTGGACCAAATGTTAAGAAAATCTGGTCTAGATGATCTTAAGCATCATGTAAAAAAGCTACTGGAATCATCATCAGTCACTTATTTCCTTTATCATTCCCAATGGCTCATTAGCCATCAATGCTGCTTGGTCCTCTAGCAGTAAGCCTTTACCAAAGCATTGACATGCTCTTGCAGTTGTGATTTCTGTAAAAAATCTATTTTACATGATGAGGTTGCCAGCCCTATACACAACCTCATTAGTCACCATCATTGAGGGAGTCTTATTCTTTCTTTGTCTCCTCAGTGGGAACTACTTGTGGAGGACTGGACTACTACTGCAGTCTAAATGTCTTAGGCTGTCATGCACACACAAAAATTAACTACTTCAAACTGCAGCCCAGCAGTAATATCAAAATTTAATAAAGTAGGCTAGATGACTTGTGTCATGTCACAATTAGGAGAAGTGATATGTTAACTGGTTATAGGAGAAATGATATGTTAACTGGATACAGGAGAAGTGATATGTTAACTGGATATCTTTGAAATTAACTCTTTAAGTCCCAATCGACTTTATAAAGGCTCAGGGGCTAGACGCGCTTGGCCCAATCGACTTTAAAAAGCCTTTAGTATATGTGCCTCTGTTTGAGACTGTTTCTAATTATAACTACCCACAAAGTCATTTCCGACTGCAAGTACATTCTTTTAAATATCGCACGTGTTTAAGAGTGAACGTGTTTCTGTTTTGAGATATTTATTTTAGATTTTTCAAGCGATTTTTTTAAGCGCATATCCTCCATTTTAACTTGAATAACTAATCATTTTTTTTAAAGCGCATATCCTTGTCACAGAGTGCTCGAAGATTTTGTCTAGATTATTTTAAAATTCCTTACTTTTCTTTTCCTTCACATTTTGTCTGTTTTCTCTACGGAAATATTTGCACCTGCGATCGTTTCTTTAGCTGTTTTTCAAGTCTTCGCTAATAGTCCTGTCATTCTATCCAAATTCTATCTTCTTCTACAAAGGCACTTAAAAGCATTTCTTTAAGGATGTCTATACGATTTATTCGCTTAGTCGAATCGACAGTGGTTCCCAGAGTATCATATTTCGGTGTTCAGTGGTCAACTGAAAACCGCCACAATAAATCTTGGTACGTGCCTTAGCATGAGACGGGAAATAATTAACTCTGGACGTGGGAATCGGGAAATGTTTTAACTTCATGCGAACAAATGCTGAGTTTTAAGATCACTTGCTGATTGACCGTCGAAGACAACGCACGCTTATAAGTTATAGAATAGAAGCATCAACTTACCTTATACCTACAAGTATATGTGAGTGAGAGTAAACGCTACTAAAGTTCTATTTCTTAGGCCGCTTACACACGAGCGTTTCTTGACGCGCGTTTCTCACGCGTGATGAATGAAGGAGTAAGGGATTTACAGGCTGCTCAGCCGAGCGAGACTGTCTGTAAATCCGTACTCTTTCATTCGTCACGCGTGAGAAACGCGCGTCAAGAAACGCTCGTGTGTAAGCGGCCTTAAGCTGTGGATAAAGTCCTGAGCGGTAAGCAAACTCTCAGTATTCGCTTAATTAGCTAACTCTAATATCAAGGGATTAGTTAATGGATGTAAAGTGTGAAATACTAAATATTGTGGTTTTATTTCTTTACATTAGATTGAAAGCTATTTTGCATTTATGTATTATGAATGTTATTGATGCATTATAATGATGTAAGTACTGGCTGATATCTGAAAGTACTACATTCTAATGATTGTGAGAAAGCTGTTGTGAACGAGAGAAGAACCATGTTGTTCAAGGAACGAGTGAATGAAATAGCATTCCTCCAATGCAGTCACGCATGGACGCACACGGCCAGGCGTCTGCTTATAACAAAGGTTGACCTGACTGACCTGACCAGTGTGAGACTACCGCTAGACAGGAATTTGTAAACAAATGGACAGTCGCCTTTAAGGAAGACTGACTGTTACGGTTTCAGGTAAATATATTATTAGGCACCATTCTGAGACGAAACGTCCAGAATGGCTGTAGGAAATATATCTGTAACAAACAGAAGATTGATTGCCTGTATTGTCTTCCACCGCCCAGTTGCAGAATCCTAGCCAGTTTCTGGATTTTGATTGCTGTAAATTGTTGCGAGTAAACCGCCTAGTTGCTCTATGCTACAGAGAGAACTAGTGCTTACATCTCAAACCCTCCAGCGGTGATCACAAGTCAGCAACCCTGTGCAGTCTATAGCAACCCTGAGCAGTCTACCGATTTAAGCAGTCAACACCTCGTCAGCACCTGAACATCATAACCCAACTGCACAACCAGGTTAACGGAAAGCCTAGTCATCTCTTGGACTGTTGCTCAACTGAATCAAATTCTCCAGTTGGTAATCCCTACCTACTGTGACGCCCAGGAGAAGTCCAAGCAGATAAGTCTACGTAAAACCCAGACCAAAATCAGAATTCACTTATCCAAGAAATAGCCGTAGGAATAAACTTTCGTCAGTGAGAAAAATAGCCTCTTACTTCTTATCTGAACCAAAGACACTGACAGTTCTACATTTCCTAGTATTTCTTTTTTCAAAGTACATGTCAACATTGATTTTATATTTCTGCTGTAATTAAAGTAATTATGTACATTCTGTAACTCACCATCATTCTGAGTTTGACTTAGTAGATTGTATGTTCTGTTCAGAAAAACATTCTCAACCCTCTTTGTATTACTTGTTACTACTAGTTCATCTTCAAAAAGATTTGAGTAAGAAAGAGTTAGTCGTCGCCAGAAAAATACAAGAGTTGGCAGTCTAAAGGTGAAAGAATCACTGACACCAACCTGTGCCCTTCTGTTAACTCTTTCCCTCAACACTAGCTCACATCTGTGAAAACTAGTGTCTAAAAGTCTATGTGCTTTCTACACATCTTCCTTACTATACAAAACTCTTTATGCGACAATTGAATTCTCATTCAACGTAAATTGGAGTGCACCATCAACTATATCTGCGACAATCCTCCATTTTTCCTTGAATAACTAATCATTTTTCAATGAAAGCTTTTATACTTGTAGCACAAAAGTAAAGTACATCCAATTACCTTCAGTTTCATATACAACAACAAAGTTATTTATGCATATGAACATTTTAAAAAATTATTTCTAAACAACAACAATAAAAACGCACTGGGGTGGCCATTTTTGCTTGGGCCCAAACCCACTTTTTTGCTTGGGACTGAAAGAGTTAGAGTGAAGAATGAAATGAATGTAAGAAGTTACTGGTGCTCTTTCTCTCTTTTCTCTTTGGTCATTGGCCACTGACTGACAAAGCAATCAGTGACCATCACGCCTGGTGGTGTCAAGTAGGGCAGCAACAAACTGTTTCCACCTAGCTCAGTCAGCAGCCAAGGAGCATAGGCCTTCAAAAAACTTATGCCAAGCATTTACTGTCCCACGCCTCCAGCTTCAGGTCTTTCCATATCTTCTCCATCCCCATTTATGTCTGTCACCAGTTCTCTTCTCTGTGTGTTCTTTAGTCCTCCTCTACCTCTCTTACCTTGGGAATTCTGGAACAAGGATTGCCTGGTAATGCAAGTTTTCTCAGTGTGTGTCCTATACATCTCTAGCGTCATCTTCTCAATTTCTTGTTCCACTGGATTCTTGTATGGTTCTTGTCATCAGTTCCACATTAGTGATCTTGTCATTAGTTCCACATTAGTGATCTTGTCATCAGTTCCACATTAGTCATCTTGTCATCAGTTCCACATTAGTGATCTTGTCATCAGTTCCACATTAGTCATCTTGTCATCAGTTCCACATTAGTGATCTTGTTTTCATCATAATTTTTCTTTGTGCACATTACGGAATATGAAGCTACCACTGCAGTTGTTCCCCTTACAGGAAGCCAGCACCAAACATTCACATTCTCTTGCAGCTCTGATTTTTGTAGCAGTTTGTTTAACATGATGAATGTGCACAACCTCTAATTAGTTTGTCTTGCATGACATACCTGAGGGAACAGCAGTTCTATTCGTTCATTATCTCTTCAGAGACCTCCATGAACTACCTGAGGTGAGTAGTAAATCTGAATGGATATATCTGACTGAATATCTTTGAAATTATATCTGACTGGATATCTTTGAAAATATATCTGACTGGATATCTTTGAAAATATATCTGACTGGATATCTTTGAAAATATATCTGACTGGATATCTTTGAAAATATATCTGACTGGATATATTTGAAATTGAAGTCCAAGATAGCCATAACAACTCTACCTAAGCCAGTCCCAAACCCAGGTCCCAAGCCCAGCAAGGAGGCTGTAGGCCGTAAGGAGGCAGCTTTTCCACCTTGCAAAGGTACAACAGACCAATCACCTGTTTGCCTTAAAACCGGACTGATCTTAAAGGTGACAAACTAGCACAGATGACGATTTATGGATCCTGGAATATTGGAAGTGTAAATGGGAAAGAAGAGGTGCTGGTAGAGGAGATGAGGAAGGCAAAATTAGAAATCCTGGCTCTGATGGAAACAAAGAAAAAGGGACAAGGAGTTATGGATCTTGATGGCAACACGCTGCTTTGCAGTGGAGTCCTCACAACAGAAAGAGATAAAGGGGGTGTAGGTTGTATTGTAGCTAGAAACCAAAAGGATAGCATCAAGGGATGAAACTTTGTCTCAGAGTGCATTATGGTACTGAAGCTAAAAGATGGAGAAACCATAGTCAACTTTGCCATTGTGTATGGGCCAAATGAAGATGAGTGAGCAGAAGTCAAAGAAGAATTCTTCAAGCTGCTCCAAAAGACAGTGGACGACTGCCTGAGTGAAATTATAGATCAACCTGGGAGTATAATTACACACACAAACACTCTAACGAATAAAACATAAAAATAAATGTGCTAATATATACATGCTTATTTACAATGTTATAGAAGGGTACAGAAAAAAATTTGCTTTTGGAATTAAGACTGTTTGTGTTATACAAGTATTTACGTTCGTTTGCCACGCCCCACATTTTCCGCTTTAGGCGACCGTGGTTTAAAAAAGAAATGCAGAAGACACAATGCGGAATGGCATACGGCAGTTACAATAATAACAATGCAGATATAAGAAAGCTGCTGGGGGTGCATGAAATTAGTAGTGAGAATCTTTCTGTGACAGAGACACTGCGTACGTTACAACAATGTCTTCATTATAGACAAAAGTAAGAAACAAGATTAAAAAATAAAATGCACAAAAAAGACACGGATCGCTAAGACAGATCGCTGTTGTCACTCGGTTAATCCGTCAGAAATACAGCAAGAACACAAGGAAAAAATTGCACTGAAAGAATGTCTCAATTTCATTAATCATGTTGCAGTTCTTCTGTTCTTAACAAGTGCACACAGGAATTGAGAGCTTAAAATGGTTTGGACACTTTGTTATTATGTAATCCAATCAGCTTATTATCACAAGCTGTCTAGAACAAACAATCTTGCTTCATGGCACAATGTTCCCTGAGAGGGAGATGAACAGACCGGATTAGAAATATTCTCAGCAAACGTGGTCTCACGTTAGCCACAGCAGCACATCTTGCGAACATAAAATAATTAATTATAGGAAACTATAAAAAGCATTACAGCATAAGATAGTTTGACCATCAGAAGCATTCCCGCTCAGAAAAGTGTTACATTTTACAACCGTGGCCCTCTTATGAGGGATGGGCCTACTTTGGTCATAACTCGTATTTGTCGCCGTAGGAGGGATCCCGTTACACGCCTATTGAGGCATATTGGGAATATGGTGTTAGGCCCATATTTTCTTGACCATCGGCACACTAGGGGTGACGTGGTCAACATCACGCCGGCCGCCTTAACCTTCCCAGAGTTGCTCTGGTACCCAGTTGGGGCTGGGTCGACCCAGGAGCCGTTTGCGGCCTTAAAAAATCCCACCTCATCTGGGGATCGAACCATAGACCACTGAGCTAGGAAGCCAGTGCACTAACCACTATGCTACGGCGGCTCATTTGTCGCCGTACTGTTAATTAATTTGTTCGGCTTGCGCTGGGAATGGAACCCAGTTTACTTAGCGCCTGCTGGTGATAAATGATTATTTCCTCCAGATGTTATCCTTTCTATCAATTGGAGGCGTTTCCTAAAGTGACAAGTTATATAACATCATAGTCCTGAATTCCATAGCTCATGGCAGTTATTACACAGCCAACGCAATGCCTTTTTCACTGATTCTCAAGTTAATTAAGGGCCCTTGTTTTTTAAAATAACAGTTTCGAACATGGTTCCTGAACAGAACACATGAAAGGAAAATCACATCGTTTGAGATGAAGTGTTGAAGAATAACCATTAAAAAAACATAAAAAAACATAATGTCACATGATGACATCAGACACATTTTAAGAACTATATCCTGCATGAAAATAGCTACAAAGACAGAAAATAAAGTGACGTGGCCATCTTATCAGAATGGAGCCCGGCCGATTACCGTTACGTGCCTCCAACAGTCGAAGATCCGGTTTTAGGGCACGGGGAAGGCCAAAAGGCAGTTGGAGTCATAACCTTACAGAAAACCTACATCAAGGCGGGCTCACGCCAGCCAGTGCCACACACTTGACTCAAGAGCAAAAATGTCAGCTCCCAGCAACGCTTCTCGACAAGATTGGACCTAATACGATCAAGTAAAGCAACGATCTTGAGTGTCTTTACATTCAAAAGAACAAGACAGTTCCATATCCAGACCACAGAGTCTTTTATAGTTGGATATGCGCCCTAATATAAGCGACGGACCGTGTGTCTAGGATGAACGAGGCGAGCTTCGCCAAAAAGAGGCAAAACTTTTTTTTAAACGGTTTAGTAAAACTTAACTAAAAGCTATAAGTGAATTAAGGCGAGTTATACATACCTCTTCCGCTCATGTTGAAGTCAGAAATCTCTCGGTCTCAAAAGTATGTTGATGGTTAACTTGATCTCTTCGCTGAAGCCAACACGTGAATGAACGAAAGACGAGAATCTGTGGACATTTATGCTCGTCTTGCACACGGCCTTGTAGCTAGATTAGTTGACACGTGCTCTGCACACGATGGCGCCTGATCCAACCGGTCACCATGACCGAGAAAATTAGTGCGAGTGACCAACTAACATCAGTAAGTTTCCTGTCAAATTTTTATCCTAACCCTAATACTAAACCTAACCCTAACTGCTACGAAACAAGATATAACTACACATATTCACTGCGGAGCAAAAATCCACGAGTAATAGGAAATTATCTTTTTATCTCTGTTAACAAATGTCTGTCACTGTTTATTTTATGTATACAGCCTTTTAGCAACTAGGTATAACATTTTATTTGCTTAACTTTGCAATGCTGAATATAGTCGTAAAGAAGGTAATATGAAAGGACTCAAATCTAAATAATAATAAACAGAGATTATGTTAGTAATGGTCATTTCAAAACTAAAACAAACAACAACAAAAACAAATTTTAAAAAAACCCTCAGAATGCAATATAAAATAAGGGATACAAATCCGAAACAATTAGAGCTTTTTTTAAATACTAGAGCTGACCTGGTATGACAAGATGACCAATGTGGAACTGATGACAAGATCACCAATGTGGAACTGATGACAAGTCACCAATGTGGAACTGATGACAAGATCACCAATGTGGAACTGATGACAAGATCACCAATGTGGAACTGATGACAAGATCACCAATGTGGAACTGAAGACAAGATCACCAATGTGGAACTGATGACAAGATCACCAATGTGGAACTGATGACAAGATCACCAATGTGGAACTGATGACAAGATCACCAATGTGGAACTGATGACAAGATGTAGGCAGGTGACAGAGGTAAGAAGAAGACGCTGATGGTGGATAAGACACGTGATAAAGAAAGTTACCAGCAGTGTTACAAGACAGTTTTTGCGTTGGAATCCCCCGGTGTAAGAAAGGTAGAATGGAAGTTAGTCCCCTTGCATAGAAACCTAAAGCGTTCATGCTCTCTTGCGTCGGTGATTTCTCTTCTAATTTCTTTAACGTAATCAGGATGCCAGCCCAATGCCAAAGCTCCAATGAGTCGCCTTCTAACGAAGACAGCGGAATTTCTTTTTAATTTAATTTTGCCTTCTTTTGACGAGGCGCCTAGTTCAACCTTGACGCTGGGTCCATCGGTTATATTAAGGTGTATGTTCAAATATTACATACATTGTGGTCAGAAATAAGGGAGATAAAGTATAAGTAATGAAAATTATCAAGAGTAGAGAAAGAAATATACGATACTAAAAAAGCAAATAGATCACTGACAGTTACATGAAGGAAACAAAATAATAATGATAATAATAGGTATACAAAGTATGACCATAATAACAAGTGTACAGAGATAATAGCGATAATGCTAACATGAATTAAGAATACATTTTTTTGAGTAAACTGAATATTAGAATAGTAAAAAGTAAATAGAATAATGTGAATACTAATAGAGCGTTAGAATAGAGGTAATATGGAGTAAAAACTTAATGAATATTATAAGGGGTAAAAGTAGTCCCATAGCATTTACTGTCGTAGGGGAGTAAAGTGTTAGAGAGTTCACTATACTAGGTCCTGCTTCAAGTGGTGAGGTGATTAGTTCCCTTCCTTCTGCCTCTGCCTTCCCCAGCTCAAAATCAGTGTAGGTACCCATTTGCTGCTGGGTAGACTGGAATGTGACGCCAACGTGTTTCCAACCCGGTCCCATTACCGCAAGAGGCCTGCGCTCTAATAATTCTGCCTATCGGACGCTATAATTAGTATTAACAAAGTAAAACAAAAAAATGTTAAATTGTATTGAGGTCAACATTACCAATTAACAACACCTTAACCACAAATTGTTGTGTATGTTTCCTTTATTAGACCGACTCCAAAAACATATTTCATAGATTTTTTTTTTTTTAAACTTTCGATTAAAACGTTTCTCAGTACTCTACTTCATTATTTAAACAAAATGAATAATAACGCGAAGCGATTATAATAAGAAAAATAACAAATAGACAGACATAATAAAACTAAGAATAGATAGTAAGACAAATTCACAAGTAGATGTAAGATACAATATGTTACAGATTAGGGGGAGAGGTGGAGGGTGGATAGAAACATACACAATTGTGCGCACTATTCAGTGCGCACGAAACATGCAGACGATAAGGTGCGGATTGTATTACATCCTGTTGTTATCTTGTTGTCCCCCACGCAGTATTAACTGACACAGTTTTTTTCCTCATGGTTTTTGCACACGCGTTACACTCAACACTCAACTGCGTTCTACGATAGGCCAAATATTGAGTCTAGTTTGAACAACAAATATGAAAAGTCGGTTGTGTTTTATTTTGGGTGAGCTGGTAGTGTGTCCTGTCCAGTTTCACTTTTGTAGCGAGGCGATGGCACCATTTGGGTGATCTTACTTACTTAGTGACTTACTTCATCATCATCATAACCCTCCACTCTCAAAGGAGCATAGGCCTTCAACAAACAATTGCTAAGTCCTCCTGTCACGTGCCATCATCTTTCCGCGTTCTCCTCATCATTTTCACCTCTGTTTCCAGCTCTCTTCTCCAAGTGCTTCTTGGTCTACCTCTGCCTCTCTTGCCCTGGGGGTTCCAGAACAAGGACTGCCTTGTAATGCTATCAACAGGTTTCCTCAATGTGTGTCCTATCCATCGCCATTGTCTTCTTCTCATCTCTTGTTCCACTGGCACTTGTCTGGTTCTTGTCATCAATTCCACGTTGCTAACCTTGTCATACCATTTCAATCCATCTATTCTATGAAAGTCTGTAGCTTTTTGGTTGTTGTCTTTGTTGTTCTCCATGTTTCAGAGCCATATAATAGTGCTGACTTCACATTTGAGTTGAAGATTCTTATTTTCGTGTTGGATCCGATTTCTCTTGATCTCCATATATTTCCCAATGCAATGAAAGCTCTTCTTGCTTTTTGAATTCTTATTTTGATATCACTGTCTGTCCCTCCAACTTTGTCTATATTGCTGCCAAGATATGTGTACGATTCTACATCTTGTAGTGGTGTTTCTTCAAGTTCAAAACTGTTATCATTACCTGCATTTATTCTTATTATTTTTGTCTTTTCTCTGTGTATTTTCAGACCCAATTGCTGTGACCTCTCATCGAGTGTTTTCAACTTGTCCTTACTTCTTCCATCCTCATTTGTCGTTAACATCTGTGTGGACCTGAAATTTCGTTGTTAGACCAAGTGTGTCGCATTGGCTAGCGTGAGACCGTGTTTACGTACAATTTTTGTATTATCTTTCCATCCACCTCATGGTTCTCCCCGTGCTCTAAAACCAGATCTTGTACATTTGTAAGCACGTAGTTGTTAACGGATCTGGTTCCATTCTTATAAGATGGTCAAACCACTTTATAAATTAAAAAAAAAAAATTATTATTAGTTCGAATGGTTCCTATAAAGTTCAAATCTCTGAAGTGCACATTACTTCTGTTACTTTGTTCTTTTGTCTAGCGTCCTCTTTCTTTCTTATGAGTACCTGGGTGATATTTGCCTGTTTTCGTTAACTCATCATCATCATCATCATCACTACCTTTCATTTCCCAGTGAATCACAGGTCCTCAGCAAAAACATGTCAAACTCTCCTGTCTTGTATAATCTGGCCAAAGTCTTTCTGTGTCTTCTGTATCATGTGACCAAGGAATTTTCGTGTCTTCTGTATCATCTCGCCAAGTTCTTTCTGTGTCTTCTGTATCATCTGGTCAAGAGCTTTCCGTGTCTTCTGTATCATGTGGTCAAGGTCTTCCCGGGTCTTCTGTATCCTTGTCATGTCTGTCTCCATTTCTCTTCTTCTTCTTCTTTTTAGACTCCCTCTATTTCCCTTTCCATGGGGGGGGGGGGGGGGGTGGGGGCGTGGGGGTTTCCCAGTTCAGGGACTGTTATCAGCTGGTTGTGTTACTGTGTGTCATATTTAACGCCAGCGTCTTCTCCTTAACTCCGTTCCACTGGTGTTTGTCTGGTTCTTTCCATCAGTTGCACATTGGTATCTTGTCATACAGTGTAAGTCTTCTACACAAAATCAAAGTATTCTGTAGCTCTATCGGAAGATTCTGCTGCGCTTTTGTCAACAATATTTAGGCAATAACTGAAGCATGGAACGGGCAGAGCTGTGAGGCTTTCTACCTTAATTCTTGCTTGTAAGTCAATTTTTAAAAATAAAAGTAAAAATACTGACTTCTTTTCAACAAAATCAAACGCAAACACGTGGTAAATTCTTTCATTACCTGGATACTAAATCAACCCGCGTCTTTTAAACCTTTGAACACGTGAAGACCTTGAATATCTTAAATAGTTATCGCCTTCTTGACAACTTAATCATTGCTTCGGAACTCGACAGCAGAAGTATCAAGGAGGTGAGAATCTATCTATCTATCTATCTCTCTATCTATCTATCTATCTATCTATCTATCTATCTATCTATCTATCTATCTATCTATCTATCTATCTATCTATCTATCTATCTATCTATCTATCTGTATGTCTGTCTGTCTGTCTGTCTGTCTGTCTATCTATCTATATGTCTGTCTGTCTGTCTATGTGTCTGATTTATTTCATTCATGAAAACTTGTCCATGAATCACGTGACATGGAGTAAACCATACTAATGAATTGCGCAGATGACCTGCCAGGGTTCTAGAACATTCTTATCTCTCGTTTCCCCTCTGTCCCCCGTTATCAGTTCACCTCTTTAGAAACATTATAAACTTCGTTGGTACATTGGTACATTACTCTCTCTGAGGATGGACTCTTTATCAGACTGATTAGTCATCCTCTGTTAATTAAAGGAAATAGAACAGTGATTCTCAAAAGGTAATCAACAGATCCCGAGTTGAGCTTACAAGAGGCCCAACCGCGGTAGACAATCATGTGCCACCATGTTTGAATACATTTCTGTTTAGTGGCTTGATTCTCCAGAACTGTTATTACAGTTTTGGTTTTTTTAAATAATACTTTTGCCTCGTTTTGGCGAAGGGCGCCCTTTCAACCTAGACTCAAGGTCCGTCGGTTATATTAGCGTGTATGTCCAAATAAAACAGACCTTGTTGTTCAGGAGTTACTGTTAGTTACTTAAATTACCCTAAACCAATGAATTCCCAGCTGTTACTATTGTTCATAAAATTACTCCTACCTTTGCTGTTTGTAGATTTTTTCGTTGACCACCAAGTTCTTAAAAACATTTGTGTGTTTTGTGTTGTATTTATCACTGAGTTTTAGTTGGCATCTATATGGGTAGTAAATAGCCTCAAACTGACTACTGCTTTCTTTGAAAACATTCAAATAGACGTCTGAGAGTGTGCGTAGAAGAATATGGTGGTAGGCTCCTTGTAATTTCACTCAGTCTGTGGGGAGGCAAAGATAGAATAAAGGCCGACTACGCTATCGGGTTATTCGTAAAAGGCGTCTAATTTAAGGGTGTTTAAGGAGATGGAAAACTAATCATGTACAACAAACTGATGCATAAACTATAGCTGCAAGAGTTTGGGCTTGGTCGCTGGCTTCCTCAATATAGCCATCTACATACGTGGCCCTTTACTCAATCAGGAGCGAAAAAGTAGATCGATGGTGATGACAACGACGACGATGATGGTGGTGATGATTATAATGATGATGATGACAATGACGATGATGATGATGATCGGGGTGATTATGGCGATCATGATGATGAAGACTATCATGATGATGATAATGATGAAGATGATGATGATGACATGGCGGTAGTATTACTGCCATTCAGAATGTATAGTCATTTCTGCATTATAGTTATTAAAATAATTTTAGGTTTAATCTGTGTCCTTCATATTTCTTGTAAAGTAGTTTCATCGAAAATCAATCAATATTAAAATTCAAAACTAATCGCTGACGTTGCCCGAACTTTTTATAGGTCTTTTTCTTTTAATCTGTTGATGCTGGTATAGGGTGCCGTTCACAAGCTACATAACGCAATTTTTTATACACCCCCCCCCCCCCCCCCCCCCTCCTCCTTCTAACGTGTGCATAACAAAAACCCACAAAATTTAGAACTCCCCGTAACAAAGCGTAACATCTCGGCACCCCCTCCCTTTTTTTTCTTTCCGTTACGTAATTTCTGAACGGCACCATACTTCCATTTGGGTTCTCCCCCACATATCTAAAAGAAAATTTAATATTTTGTTCTTTATAGAAAATCTTTATGTTAACACTTCTCTTTATAACTTTTTTCAAAGGTGCATTCTTCTGTAGCACAGTTTTGTGGGAAATTGGCGTTAAGTCCTACGTGATCGTTGCTTTCTCATGGGCTGAGAAACGCCGTTAGAAAGGTCAGCGCTAGCACTGATATTCTGAATGGAAAAAATTCTCGCTATCTCAAGCTGCAAGCAATTTTTGTCCCTCCTCAGTTCCGTACGATAACAATATGTTTAGTATCAGGATGCCTATGGTTTCTGTTACAGGTTAATTAATTATCAATGACCTGACCTGTGTAGGCCATCCATTCATAACGTTTAGTACAGCGATTTCCAAGATGGTTTCCGCTACACTTTTGGCGTTCTACTATATCAGGGGTTCTTAACCTTTTCACGATTACAGACTCCCAATGGATTGCCAAATATGTCCCCCATTCTTCCTTCGCCAGATTTATTTATATAAAAACGGCACATCACAAATACCCAAGATGTTCAGAGATCCAGTCCCATACTCCCATCATCTGGTTCCCATACACCCAAAGGATACGGATAACCCCGGTTAAGAATTCCTGTACTATATACTTTGACTTACAAGGCAGTCTCTGTTCTGGAATTTCCAGGGAAAAACAAACCAAAAAAGCGCACTGACAAACAAGGGCAAGGGATAAAAAAGACATAATAAGACCTTGAAAAGATGGCACATGGTAGGAAGGCTTAACGTTGTGTTTCACGGGAAACTGAAAAAATATTGATGAAGTTTGATCTACTTCGATGGTTTGGAATCACAAGTTTTTTTGTTTTTTTTTTACCAGCTTTTAAATAAAACCAAAGTAAGAAAGTAATGAACCACGCATAAAACCAACAAATTTAGCGCAGATGAAAGTACGTATCAAAAGTAAAGGCAGTCTCATAGCAGATACTGCGGTAGTGAGTGAAGTGTTAGAGACTATACTAGGTTTAGCATCGACGATTGGCGTAACCAGTACCTTTCCTCGCTGCCTTTTCCTGCCCAATCTGAAGAGAAAAGTCACGTATCCATTTACACATGGGTAGGCTGGAGCGTGACGATACCGTGAAGCGAACTCGGCCCCTTTGCTGGGAGAGACCAGCGCTTTAACCACTCTGTCAGTCGGTCACGTGATCAAAAGTATGAAACTATACTGAAAACTCACATGACCCAAGATTCACTCCTCTCCCCAAGATCTCCGACCTAGCAAATGTTTAATCGGCTTTGAAAAGCATGACTTCCTAGGTCATACCATTTATCAAGGTTGTATTTGGCCAGTTGAGAAACTCGAGAAAATACGTGCAGCAACGAAAACTAAGAGAGACACTCGATCATTCCTTTCACTTTGCGCATACTACCAGAAGTTCATTAAAAACTTCAATGGTCTTACCGCGCCACTGACTGACCTCACGCGAAAAGAGAAACCCGATAAGGTCATTTAGGCCGCAGAGTGCGAAAACGCTTACGTCACTCTAAAGTAACAGCTGTCCAAATATCCAATTTTAAGGTTACCCGACCTTAAGAAACCTTTTATCTTGCGCGTTGATGCCAGCGGAAACGGAATAGGATCAACATTGCTGCAGGCAGAGGACAAACGATCTAACCTGTTGTTTCAAGTCGCTCACGTCAGCAGGAATCTTAACGCAACTGAGAAAAACTACTCGACTGTTTAAAAGAGAATGTCTGGCACTCGTGAACGGAATCAGGAGACACCACCAATATTTATATGGAGTTCCATTCACAGTACAAACTGACCATGCTCCATTGGCATTCCTAGGAGTTATTAAGGATTTTAACGCAAGAATTATGCGTTGGGCTTTTTTGTTAAGCGTGTAATCGTTCAAAGTACAATACATACCAGGGAAAAAAATGTAGGCGCTGACTTTATGAGTCGTCATTGGACTAACGAAGAGAATAACGCAAGTGAAGATAACCATCAAGCTGTAGCTACGGATGACAGTAGCCCTGTTTCCATAAATGACATATGAATGGGTTTCACATCTTCAAGCCCGGACGTACTGTGACGTGTAATGGAAAAAAGAGTCTACAGCATCTGACAGCCTATTGAAACCTCTTTACTGCTCTGTGATTTGCTAGCTAAAACCTGCATTATACAGTCTGTCTTTATTTACATAAGCTTACTCTCTCGCCCCGCCTCTTTGTTTTTAACACGAGCTAACGTAAAATGTTTACAAACTGCGTGACCTGTCAGTCATAACAGGGAAGCAAATCAGGCTGTGTTTACTCGTCCCCTCACGCGAGAATCTGTCAATCATAATAGACAGGCAAGCACGTGGGAGAGACAAAAACACAGACCCTTTTGAAGTTTCGCACTCAGGGGAAGTTAGAAACTCCTTGGCTCTTTGATCTTCAGAAGCGGACATTCTACAAGGTAACCCGTTAGCCGAACGGAAGTCTTTTGACGCCGGTCAGAAACTCCCAACGAGAAACCTCATCGACCGACCGTAAGTCTTTTATCTTGATACGCCTAGCTTCTGAATTTTGGGTCTCACCGGGTCGCGAAATTAACAACATTAGAGATCAGAGAAATTCAATGATATACGAGGGGCGGTCGAAAAGTTTTGCACTTTACTAAGAAAGCGTTAATACAGCCGGGATTGCTGTGTATCATTGTAAAGACACAATATTGGTTTACATTTCCCGTGCGTACATGGCGCGCGCGGGGTGCCGTGTGAAAGGGAAATTGGCGGGAAACTGGTTCAGTTGTGTATGAAGCGGTGTCATGGACAAAAGGAGCATCGAGCCGAAACATCTGCACAGATGTTGGACATTTGCAATGCTGACGAAGATGATTTTTTCGTAGACTGGTTACTGTGGACGAATGTTGGGTGCATTTCTATGACCCCGAGACTAAAAACCAGAGCAAACAATGGAAACATTCCTGTTCGCCACCACCAAAGAAGGCAAAGACGGTAAACTCTGCAGGAAAGGTCATGCTCACCGTCTTTTGGGACTGCGGCGGGGTAATACTCACCGACTACCTTCCTCGTGGCCGTACTATCAACTCCACGTACTACCAAAGCCTTCTCCAGAAGTTATGAGAAGAAATGAAGCGCAAAAGACGCGGGATGCAGTCCAGAGGCGTTCGTCTGCTTCGGGACAATGCGCAGGCTCATGCAGCTCGTGGCTCCATCGTCCTTGCCCAGCAGTGCGGGTATGAAATCATGCCCCATCCACCAAACTTACCGGACTTGGCAACGAGTGACTTCTTCCTGTTTCCAAACATGAAGAATCCGCTTCGTGGACGTCGTTTTTCTAACGACCAGGACTTTATTACTGAATTGGAGACGTGGTTCCGGGCCCAGACGGGGGTGTTTTACAATCAGGGCATCAGGAAGGTGAAGAAGAGACGGGAGAAGTGCATTGCCTTGAGGGGTGAATACATAGAGAAGGACTAAAGTTCACACCAATTTCCAGGTACGTGCCTTGACTCCTTCATACTGAAGTGCAAAACGTTTCGACCGCCCTGTAAAGTTTCTTTTCTTCTTTCCACTCTGTAAAGTGTCAGTCTGTATGCTCTGTAAAGAAGAGTGGTGTGTTGTTGAGATCAGGCATGCCCCCAGTCTACCCAGCTGTAAATGGGTAACTCACCCTAGTCCTGAGTTAGGGAAGGCAAAGGCTCCAGGGGAAGCAGGCCCTAAACTTGGTCACTCCAACCGACGCAGGATGGTGTATGTATGAAGTAGAAGTGTAGAGTGTGATTACCGCGAATGGTGTACTGTTCGTGTGCTGACCAATATAACCACTCATACACTTGTGTCTACAAGGCACCAATGCAGACTGCTGGAATCTTTGTTTACTCAATTTATTCAGACGTACACACTGGGACATACGAGTACATCATGGTATGTTGACATATCAATTTGTAGGTATACATAGCAGATCTGAAGTCATGACACATTCAGAAATAATGGGCAGTACATCAAAAGTTCAATTGTCATGATACATTATGGCCGCATCCCCCTATCTGACTAAACGCGTCAGTGAAGGCAGATCGGTAAATAACTAAAGTTACTTGACGTCCATAGTTTGTAGCATATATTATGAAACCACGAAAGAGGGGGTTTCTAGCAAGATTGAGATCTCCCTGTCACTGTCCGATAATAGGATAAATAATCTGTTCTCTTGGCAGTGATCAAAACATATGATGACCGAAATCTAACATGGCCGCCTCCCTGAGTTGTCGTTCACTCATTCATAGGAAGGAGAATATAAGCCAGAGTTAATTTATAATGGGTATATAAATGATTTCATAAATGTTTCCATACAGCTCTACGGTGATCAGGTTAATTCACGTAGCCATAACCGCTGCAGGAAAGTCTGTCATCTTCGTCGATACAAAACACGACCCTAGCGATACGAAGCACAATGTTCCATCTAGGTCGAATCGACATGAGATCATCAATATAGGGTCTGGCAATACATGGAGTCCGAATTATACATTGTACCGTACCTTAGGAGAGTCTCTAACATAAACTATAGTAGAGATACCATCTCCTTTAGAAGAAAACCACTTCATGAATCGTATTTCCTTAAGAATCTACCAGCCCTTTGAAAAGTGCGTACCCGCCATTATCACGGTACATCGGAACTCATCACGACTTGTCAAGACAACTCATACTTCCGCTAGACCGGAATAACAAGAATCTAGTCCCTAATACCCATCCAAAATATACAATATAGGACTGATTCTACTTGTACTAATAATATGTAATACATATGAATTCAGGCCATAAACACAATAAGAAAATTAATATATTTTCTGGCCCTAAAAAATAAGTACAAACGTAAGAGCAATATCCTTGCGCCGGATCAATATCAAAAACGATTACTCCTATAATCAAAAGTGTGAATCAAACATGGATTCTCTCGCTTTTACCATAGACAGCATTTTCATACACAAATGAATGAATGTCTATATTTTTCCCATATTAAATAGCCATATCGATTTTTGTAATATGTGCGTCAAAATATGCACGCAACACGCCCCTAGTATATACTGTCGTTTTCTTAACCCCATCATCAGTTGTCAGTCAGAATTTTGAATAGTCTAGCGCAGTCCTAGAACCAGTCTTTCTTGTTGGAATATGGTGTACTAGTGTTCGTGGAGATTTTCATTTCTGAATTTTCTGGTAAAAAGGATAATAGTGCTAATGATTTAAGAAGTTATAGCTTTTAACATTTGTTCTTCACTTCGATTTTTCTCGCTAGTAAAACGAGTGAAATAAAGTAACGCATAGCGATTTCATACCATATATTCTATTAAAATGTTAAATCACGCCACCCGCATACCATAGACCGTAATTATGTTAACAAGATAGGCAGACGCGACACTTAATCTACAGGAGAGAGATAAACCCGACGGTTTAGCTGACTGGACTTATAGGCAATAAAGCGACTGATAGGGGGAGTCTAGATTACATGTTATATTTCATTTGTGCATATTTGTCATTAAAGTGTCTATTATTTTTAATACCATACGACAAACTAACAGACGCCAAAAATTTAATAACTATTTAATGACCGGCGATCATTGTTTAGGTAGCGCATATGGAGAGATTAAATAATAATCAACGTTATATGCTGAACGCCGGCGCGAGCAGGGGCGGGCGAATTAACATAATTCAGTCCGACCTAACTCAGCGCCAGCGGCGTCTGCTAACTTGTAGGCGTAAGGAAACACCGTGTGCATTTTAAATGTAATCAGGACTGACGGAGTGGAGACGAGATCGTTTTGTCCCCGTCTGTGTGTAGATATAGGATTAGCATATTTTTTTAATAAATGTTTCTCGTATTCTTCGCAGACCTGATCACAAGGGCGGTCAGCGGTCTTTTTCTATTTTGGATTTATTATTTTCTCATTTTCTTGGCTTGTGTGTCACCGATTTCATTTGTAAACGGGCACTCGCCAGAGAGTATTGGAGGACAATAAATTTTTTAATACTGGACTTACCAAACCCAGATTATATATATATTTTTACCAGCCACAGTGAGAGGAAGATCTCTCTAGCTAGCTACGCTGTACAGAATCGGCGCTCTAACACTGAGTTGGCCAATAGAAAAATCATCAGCATAAGAACAGTAATTTTAGCAACCAGATGTTTCCCAATATTGGAAGTATTTTCCCGTTAAAGAGTAACCCTCAAGAACTCTCTCAGTTTTAACTGTTTGTAATAACACTTATAGGAGAAGCACCAGATTAGGCGTTCACCTCATTAACTAATTCTGGGGATGGACTGGGGCCAATTTGGGTCTGCAACAACTGGGGTGACAGAATATTAAATGAAAAAAGATAATACATTCATGGACTAATTCTATTACCAAGGGTTATTACAGACCTACCATACCAGGCAATTAGGTAAGAGTGTGAGAGTGGCCACTGCTTGAAAGAGTGTGCAAGTATTTTTCTTGTTTGCGGGAAAACTATCCATATATCTGATTTGTCTAAAAGTCTGTTTATTTTACTGGGTCTCATAGAGTACCACTACTGTTCATTCTGTAATATAGTGCTAACCATCAACCTTTGGGTTAATAATTTATTTGGGTTTTTTCTCCATTCGAGGAGGGTGCACTTTTTCTGCTTCATTTAATTTGCATGTAAATGACTCTTTGATCTTTTGCTTTAGATATTTTGATGTTGTCGAGTTTAAATGATAATAAACTACAAAGAAACTTACCTTTGCGTGTTCGTTAGACCCATACCCATTTATCCGTAGTTTTTTTCACGTTTGTATGTCTTGTTGTCACATAGCTGTGTGTGTGTAAAGAGAAACTTATCTATTCTTGATAGGGAGGTAAAAGCTGTCTTGCAACAAAGTACAGCCGCACGGATAGGCTGGAGGAGACAACCTAATCACTCCAGAGACATATCTTTTCTCTCAATCTACCACCTGTGAAAAATCTATTTTCTGTACCTTCTCGCGTATCTGTCGACGTCCACTCTACTCAGACGGGCCAAGTAAAACAATTAACCTTCCGTACGACAATGTCTATCCACAACGTCATGCCTCTGGTGTTGTTTATCAGTTCTGTTGCTGACTTCTCTTCACGCCACGATGTTACTATCCAGTATCTTCTTGTCGTCCTCTTATCTCTTTTTCCTTCAAGCTCTTCTGTTGTCACAGTATATTCAAGCCTTTTTCTTTTCATAACGTGCCCACACACAAAAAAAAATATTGTTTCTTTCTAATAAAGGTGATAAATTTCCTTTGCGTGTTGGGTTCCTTCGGGATATCCTTGTTTTAGCTGCCCGTGCCATTCTAAACATTCTTCTGTAAAACCACAGTGCATACCATCTAAATCTTTCGTTTCTACGCACGCAACCATTTATTAAAGTCTGTATCTTTTTGATAAAACTGGCTTGTGCTTTTTGGTATTGAACGCCAGTTACACTAAACAACGCCGAACAAGGTCAGATAACCTGAAATGTCGACAGATAAGACGATACGAGTTAAAGGGACGGTTTGAATGAGATCAGTAACTGCGTAGGAGGTGTGGGCAGGCATATCAACCTGGGTCAGGTCAACGGGATATGACTATTTATTGCACACTTCTTCCTCTTCAACTACCATGCTTGGTAGTGTAGGCACTTATGTCTCCCCGAAATATTCAGTCTCTGGTGATATTTATTAATTCTGTTCTTTCTATACCATCATGTCAAGCTGTCCAATATCTTCTCGTATTTTGCCCCTCAATCTTTCCTGTTGTCACTATATATTCCAGTATTCACCGTCTCATAACATGCCTGGATTGGTTCCATTCTAACGTGAGGAATACGCTTCCCTTGCACATTCACCTCTCATAGTAAAAGCTCACCTCTATATTTAGCTGTCCGTGATATTTTTAAAATTCTTCAGCAAAATCACATGTCTTTAGCCTCTAGTCCTTCTATAAAGCCTTCCTACAAAGAAGCGAATGATTCGTAGGTTCAGGTGAAAATGTAGCAAGCCATTTATGTTTGTTCGAAATACACATTGTGACAGCAGGCATATTTAAAGTTAAAGGAGACAAAGGACGACTTTAGATCCCAAGTGATTTGAGTTTTCACTCTTTACCCTTCCGTATTTGGAGTGAGTTCCAGTGCTATCTTGCAAACCCAGAAGGCTTCTTTAACTCAGCAAGCTCAACATTTGATAGAACACACGAGACCCGCTAATTGGGGGGGGGGGGGGGGAGGCAATGTCACGAGTTGGATGGTCCTCTACCCTAGAGGAGATCAAAGAATGTATGCTCGTTGTGATGAGAACACAAATGTGTAGAAGTTTCACAATATCTGTTTGTTTAGTTCTGTTTTAGGTCCATGCACAGAAAACGAAAAACGGGTGTTTGCCTCATGCATGGAATACTCGGATCAATCCAATGCGGGCTATAATGTGGGTGTGTAATGTTATTTGTTCTATGTAGCATATTACATCGGATGTTTTTCTTGTGCTGGTTCTTCCAGGCTTTCTCTATCCTTTGTTGTGGCGTTCCACAATGTATGTAGTGCTTATAGTGTATCCCCTTCTAAATGTTCAATGCCAAAGAATGTAACAGCTTCTGTTCAGCTGGCTATATCATTTACAGCTCTAAAGAATAACCAAGACCACAAGGTCTTTTATAATTGGATATGCGCCCTTATATAACCGATTTATAGAAATAAAAATAGATCATTTACCACCAGATTTTATGAATGTACAGCACATGGAACAAAGCATAAAAAGACGCACGTGAATTTAATGATAATATTCATCGCTAAAATCCAGGGTGCTTGCCCCACATAGCGGAATAACCAAACAATGACATGGACCGAAACTCTAGTTAAAAAACAAAAACGACGATTCTCACCTGCTATTGATACTCTTTTTTCTTGTGGAACAGTTTTGGCGCCCTAAGTCCTGACGCCCTTTTTTTTCTTTTTTTTTTTTTTTTTTTTTTTTTAACCAGCGGCACTTAGGCTTTCAGCCCTTCGGCCCAATGACATGTCATTGCGAGGCTGGGGAACCTGAGGACTTTCCTTCCAACCCGGTCAGGAGCTTCGCTCCTTCCCATCCACAGAGGGTTTATCACAGGAGCCGTTCAGGCTATTCAGTCAAATTTCCGGCCGTAAACATTTCTTCAAACGCCGACGCCCGGGTTTGAACCATGAACACCTGGTCGCCAGTACAACGCCGAAGCCATTACACCAGCGCGGCTCCATCCTGACGCCCTTAAACCTTAGCGTCCTTAAGCCTTGGCGCTACAAGCCAGTGGCTCTATTAACTGAAGCTGACCCTGATATATATATATATATATATATATATATATATATATATATATATATATATATATATATATATATATATATGTGTGTGTGTGTGTGTGTGCACTATGTGTGTTCGCGTGGGTATGTGTGCGTGTGTGTAAGTATATGTAGACCCATCCACTTTGACATACCTAAATATTCATTAATTAGTCTTGCTATCAACTAATTATTGACCATCCCAATTCTATCTCCAGTTCTAGCATTTCTTTTTCATTTTAAATCACGACACCATAAAACCTTTTTGGTAAGCCTCCTGTCCTAACACTACATATTTACTGTATTTGTATGCTTTTTCGCTTTTTGTATTCTTTGTTGATTTGATTAATTTTTGGACCATGCACACAAAACATATGATGTTTATTTTGTGCATGGAATACCCGGGTAATCCTTACGGATTTTAATTTGGGTATACAGTGTTCTTTATTCTATATAGTACATTACATTTGTTGTTTTTCCAGACTGTAAATTCTCTGACGGTTGCTGGGGTGTTTCCTAATATATATAGCGTGTATGGTATATCTCCCATTATCCAGTTGCGTTTTGAGGGGCCTGTTTGGTCTATTGTATTTTTTCATATATACCGTACTGCAATTGAAATTATCTTAAGTATTTCTATTGGGCATGCGCTTGATTTATTAGATTTGATAATTTATCTCACTTTTCGTACTGAACATGTGTGGTGAATATTATGTTAATGTATTTTTGTTTATCCGTAATCTTTCTCATTTGCTGTGGTAGTTATATATTTATTGTTGTTTTGATAATATGACATTTTATTATATTATGCAGCTCCCTTGAATAAATGTGTAATTGTTGTCTTAAATACAACATGTTTATAATTTGAACGCCTTATGCGGAACGAAGCATCATCATCATCATCATCTGTAATCTCTACATCGACGGTTGGCTGCAGTGTATCTGCAGCGTCTGTTATCTGTTGGTTTAATCCAATGGTTTCTAGCCTGGAATACGCGTACCCCCAGGAGGTACAAGACACTCGTCAGGGGTTCCGGAGAATATTTGGTAAATAACTATATTGTCCTGTTGAAATATTTCAAAAGTAATAGTGTTGGTGACAAAAAAAGTTGTGGATTGGAGAGAGAAAGGCGAGTCATGTTTTCAGACAAGTCAACTCAAGAAACTAATCGGAGGCTGACCGTGATATGCGGGTATCCCTTTCAAAACCTGTTCCAAGAAAAATAGACTTCTTTGACTGTTTTTGGATAAACATTTAACAACTTCATGATAGTACCAAAACTGCATTATGTAACGAATACAGTTTTACTTAGGACAAATTAATTACAGTAAGCTGTTTATTCCTAAGAACTCAACCCATGCAAACCCAAGTAGAACAGTCCCAACTAAGATGATTTAGCCATGTCTGCAGAATGGGAGAAGATCGGCTGCCACGGCAGGTATGGGAGGCTAAGAGCCAAGGATAGAGACCTCCAGGACGACTCAGAGTCCGCTGGGAGGACAACATTAGAGTATCTCTGAAGGACCGAGGACTAGAATGGAACCAGGCCAGGGGGGAGACAGCCGATAGGATAGTATGGCGCTCTGTCTTCCAAATCTCTACACCAAACGGTAGAAGAGGAACGAGTAAGTAAGTAAGTAATTAAGTAATTTGTTTATTTATTTTTTTATGCGCATATGCTTGGTAAACTATAAAAAGTTGTCCTCTCATATTGAACATGGATACGGGAATGTTTATTAAAAGCCAAGGGTGTACGGGGCTTTAAAAAACGGCTGTGGACCCCTGACATAATAGTACATTCTGATGAACTCTTTCCTGATCATCTCTTGATTCTCTCTTACCGCTTATAGCACTGTCTTCATCTTGCACGTTTGCCTTCTTCCTTCCTTTTTTCGCTTTCAGAAAGGTGTTATTTTTATTTATTTTTTTTTATAATTAGGCCAAATACTTTAGCTGTCCAACTTTCATCTCCTTCGTTACTTCTCCTTTCATTCCTTACTTTTCTAGAATGTCTTTATTTGTTTTCTTCACTTTCCACAAGATGCGCCATATTCTTCTGAATATCTACATCTCAAGGACCAGAAATCTTTCTTCCAGTTGCTTGTTCATTGTCCGTCTTTCTACACTGAAGAGCAGGGGTTAGCAACCAGTCGATCCTAATCTACCGGTAGATACCAGAGGATAATTTGGTAGATCTTTACGTCACTACCAGGGGCGGGGAGGGGGGAGAGACTTGTTTAAACTAGGGAAATTTCAGAAAGACCATTCCCGTCGCCATTTAAAATCGTTGTGCCCCCGAGATCAAATGTACTTTTTTCCGCACTCCCAGTGAACACGCTCGAGCTGGCTACTAAAATATATTTGTGAACTGCACGAGATATGAACGTGATCTTTTTTTTTTTTCTTTTTGTAATTGTGACGATGAAACTCAGCTGTCCCTGAATTGTTAGATGAAATGGTAGGACCCTCGAATAACATCAGTACCCCTGAATACTGTTGTATTTTTTTCGTCAACGTGGAACTCTACCACCTGGGCAAATTAGTATGCATCATTTCCACGTGGATTTTCAACACGTTGGATAATTAATATGTAGACTGTTATCATTTGTGCATCCAGGAGATCGCATCGTCTTAAGGGGAGGTTAAACCACGCCCACTGCTATCTCTAGAGCAATTAATAGCAGTTATTTCCTTACCTTGGCCAGTACGCCTGCCCAGTGAGGCGTTGCCAGACTCCAACGAGATAAGCGGAATACGATCAAAGGCAGTAGTGGTCCCCAAAACGGACGAAGCAGTTTCTCGCCGGCATTTCACATCTCAGTGTGAACCACAGAATCGCTCGCAGAACGAGACGGACAGGGAAGTCCAGAGCGCGGACTGGCGGCACAGAAGCATGATAGTTCCCTGAGTTCAAATAAGGTGTGAAATTTTCACGTGTCCCCCCGATCTTTCATTTCATTTAATATATATAGAGACCACTGAAGAATGCAATTTATCATTCGTTTGCCAGAGATTTAAAGAAGCACTAGCTTATAGTAGAATCCTGCTAGATTTCCTCTGGATTTTCGGCTATATTGGAGTGAATTCATTCTGTGCTAACGGTAAAATATATTAGTTTCAAGTGATCAGTGGTCTAGTTCTTTCATTTTATTTCACTGGATTTTGTGTTAATTTAAATCTATTAAATTAAACCCATCTCAAAAGTTTCCAGTTGTAAATTTAATGATATATCTATTACACTATTTCCAAAGATAATAGATGCTTAAATTAACTTTTAAAAGTCGCGAAGGAATTTATAACTAATTAATTTAGTTAAGTTCTATATATATATGTGTGTTTTTGACATTAGACTCGCGAAGTGTTTTCTTAAATATATAATTGAATACGCGAGTGGATATAATAGTCTTAACGGTAAATTTAGCGCGCGTTAGAATATTATTTGATTTTGCGGTATGATTTCATGTTTTCTATTTTTCACATAAGGTGATCATAAATCTTTGCGTCCCAGCAAAATTTTATAGAGTCCTCCAGACTCGGTTCTTAAAAAACCTCCAGAGATTTGATGAACAGTTTAAATTTAATCTTGTGGCGATCCTGTTGGGGTCCCGCTGTCTGAATTTACCAGAAAGAAAGCAAACCCAAGAACATTAAACAAATCATCAATAAAATTAAGTCTGTAAAGATAAACTGGAGAAGAACATTGCCAGTAGCGATATATTGTATTTTACTGCTCTACTGTGCAAGAGAGAATATATTTCCTGAACACTGACAGTCCATATTTTTTTCACTGGATTTAAAACCCCCCGAAGAAAAAACATACCTCACTGTCAGTCGTTGTCATCACGATTAAGAAGTTTTTCACCATCAGCGGCGAAATCCAAGAGACCACACCATTCTCACACCTGTATCTGTGACAGTGCCATGCCATAGAACTTTTATATATCAAAACAAAAGAACACTTAGGCTTCACCTTCCAGCGATTTCGGGACACTTTGCTAAACACCTAAACCCGTTAAATCTGGGGCTGGAAACCGAAGAACAGAACGCATTCATTTATTGAATACTTACTGCAGTATGTGTATTTTTCTATGGAGTGCCAGATTCCACGATTGGTGAGTGTGTGTGAGAAGATGTGTGTTGGCCATTACGAGTGTGCATGAATGAATGAGATTTATTTGCAAATATTATAATTTGCTTTACCTGGTAAATACCTGTTTTTCTGTATTCCTTGTATTGTTCTCTTTAAGTGGGATTTCTTAACTTTGTTTATTTCCCCTCCCTTAAATCTGCTTAGTAGAGGGAAAACCGTTGATAATAATAGGACTTGTTTCCTAAACCCCTACCTAATATTGTAACCCCTCTTATCAGAATAAATTAATTTACTGTTGGGTTAAATTATCAATTCCGCCTATGCCGGTCCCAAGCCCGGATGAAAAAGGAGGAGGGCGGCCTGCATGGAGGCCGTAAGGAGGCAGCCCCTCCACCATGCAAAGGCACAACAGGCCAATCACCTGTTTGTCTTAAACTATGATTACGAGCAATACAAGAGAGAAAACCGGACTGATTCTAAAGGCGACAAACTGGAACGGACTACGGACTACGACTTATGGAACTTGGAACACAAGAAATATAAATGGGAAGGAAGAGGAGCTGGTGGAAGAGATGAGGAAAGCAAAACTTGAAATCCTGGTTTTAACGGAAACGAAGAAAAAAGGACAAGGAGTCATGGATCTCGATGGCAACACGTTGCTCTACAGTGGTGTACCCATATCTGAAAGAGCTAAAGGGGGCGTGGGTTGCATTGTGGCCCAAAATCAAAAACATAGTATCAAGGGATGGGACTTTGTCTCGGAGCGCATTATGATTGTAAAACTAAAAGAAGGAGAAACCATAGTCAATCTGGTCATAGTGTATGGGCCAAATGAGGATGAGAGAGCAGAGTGTTGCGTGCATATTTTGACGCACATATTACAAAAATCGATATGGCTATTTAATATGGAAAAGATATAGACATTCATTCATTTGTGTATGAAAATGCTGTCTATGGGGAAGGCTAGATAATCCATAATTGTTTTACCCTGTTGATTATAGGAGTAATCGTTCTTGATATTAATTCGGCGCATGGATATGACACCCTTGTCTGTACCTATTTCTTAGGGCCAGAAAATAGATTAATTTGCTTATTATGTTTATGGACTGAATTCATATGTATTACATATTATTAGTACAAGTAGAATCAGTCCTATATTGTATATTTTGGATGGGTAGGCAGGACTATATTCTTGTTACACCGCTCTAGCGGAAGTAGGAGTTGTCTTGTCTAGTCGTGATGAGTTCCGATGTACCGTGACAATGGCGGGTACGCATTTTTCCAGGGCTGGTATATTCTTCAGTAAAAATGATTTACGAAGTAGTTTTTCTTCTATAGGAGATTGTGTCTCTACTAGAGTTGTGTTAGAGACTTTCCTAATGCACGGTACCATGTATGATTCGGACTCCAGGTAATTCCAGTCCCTGTTTTGATGATCTCAGGTCGGTTAGGCCTAGCGGGAATTTTGTGCTTCGCAACGCTAGGGTCAAATTTGTATCGACGGAGATGACAGGCTCCATACTGTAATTATGTCTACGTGAGGTATCTGGATTACGGTAGATCTGTATGGAGGAACTTTATGAAATTATGCTTATGTATTGCAAATTAACTTTGGCTTATATATATATATCCTCCTGTGAGCGAGTGAGCGACAACTCAGGGAGGCGGCCATGTTACATTCCTGTCTTCGCATTTTTTGGATCACTGTCTAAAGAACGGGGCATGTATCTTATTATTCGGACAGTGGCAAGGAGATCTCAATTTGGATAGAAACCCCTTATCGTGGTTTCACAATATGATAAACTGTGAATATAAAGCAACTTTAGTTACTTACCGATCCGCCTTCACTGACGCGCTTAGTCAGATAGGGGATGCGGCCATTGATACTACCTATTATTTATGAATGTGCCATGACATAGGATCTACTATGTATGCCTGCAAATTGATATGTCAACATACCCATGATTTACTCGTTATGTCCCAGTGTGAGCGTCCAAATAAACTGTGTAAACAAAGATTCCAGCAGTCTGCATTGGTGCCTTGTAGACACAAGTGAATGAGTGTTTAGATTGGTCAGAACACGAACAGTACACCATTCGTGGTAAACACACTCTACACTTCTACCCATATCTACACCATCCTGCGTCGGTTGAAGTGACCAAGTTTAGGGCCTGCTTCCCCTGGAGCCTTAGAGGGAAACTACTGTTTACAGCTGGGTAGACTGGAGCATGCCTGATCTCGACAACTCTGTACACTACCATGGACACATACAGTAACAGTGTGTGCAAACAAACTTTACAGTGGTGGCCAGATCCCTGGGTCCAGCCTACGCAGTCTTTGTTGAGAATCACATTTTACAGTTACAAGAACATTTGTTTGACCACATCAATACCAATAGGACAGCTATACAATCAATGTCAGCTTGACCTGTTCTGACAAGTGTAGCAATATCTGGGACAGCACTTGTTGACATTTGGCACAGTACAGTCAGTGTTCTAAACCAGTAATTGTTTATCCTGCTGTAATAGAAGAGCATCGTTGAACATAAAGTGCAAATTTCATCGGTGGATCTTCTAATGTGCTAAAAAAAATTGGACAGTGTAATAGTTAGAAAGCAAATCTATTACTCAATAAAGTGGTAGTCTAATTTATTAAATCTGAGCATACTTTGCAACACATTCTATCCACAACACATATATTATATTATATATGCATTTATGTTATTTGTTATGTATTAAATTAGTTTATGTTCTGTGTGACTAGTACAAGGTATGCCGAGTGACATTGGTCTGGTACTAGTATTCTATAGGTACACATTTTCTTAATTGGAAATTTGTTAGCATCAATTTGCTGCTATTTCTGTTAGTTGTGATGAGGTGTTCTTTTCTTCGTTGTTTTTGTTAATAATTTTGTGTTCCTTAGTTTTGTTTGATTTGTTTGTATAATTGTAGGTCTCATCTTTTCTATTTTTGATTTCTTTACACCCTTATGTTTATACACTGTGGCGTTATTTGTCTTGTTATCTTATTGCAGTTATCATCACGGATTCTGTGATCATTTTTTTTTCATTTCTCCTATTTAATTTAATTTGATCTCTGCAAATGTTTTCAGATTGTCTTTTCTTGTTTGTCCTTTGTAATGTCTTTAGTTGACATATGACATATGAGGTATAGTGGAATACACTTATATTATAGTACAGATCAGTACTTTATGATTGTTATTGTTATAAAACAAAATGTACAAGACCTTTATAAGGCTTGTCTCCCAAAGTGATTGGTAAAGGAAAATATTATTTTCCACAGGTACTCAAGTGATCATTGATTACATTAGGGTATACAAGACCTTTGTAAGGCTTGTCTCCCACAGTATTTGAGATACAGTCATTGTTGTCCACAGGTACTCAAGTTATCATTGGATATTATAAACCATACAAGTTTTCACTAAGACTAAGTCTATGGTATAGACTTGTATCCCATTAAAGTGAAATAAGGTAATTTATTTACTTTTTCAGGATTCTGATTTAAGAAGACAAAATGTCTACATTAGATTACTTTATAGCACAAGGAAAATCCCTTGATAAGACTGGGAAAGACTTAGAACAATGGGCTGTTGCTCAATATGACAAAGCATTAGCTGCAGAAGAGAGGAAAGCTCTAGCTGAAGAAAAAAGATTAGAAAAAGAAGCTGATACTGCTGCTGAACTAAAGAAATTGCAGATGCAAGTGGAGGAAAGGAGATTTGATGCAGAACAGAAGAAATTAGAAGCTGCTGCTGCAGCTGAACAAAAAAAAATTAGAAGTTGCTGCAGAACAGAAGAAATTAGAAGCTGCTGCAGAACAGAGAAGATTAGATAGAGAAGCTGAAGAGAGAAAAGCAATAAGAGAACATGAATTTGAGTTAGAGAAATTAAAATTGACAAGTATGAGTAATGTTAATCAGGCATCTAGTGGTAATGGTAAACCCTTTGTGTACAAGGTCAAGGTACCAGCGTTCAACTCTGCCAGTGATGATATAGCATTCTGGCTTGATAGATTTGAACGGGCTTGTCGAGCTCATAATGTTGACAAGTCACAGTATGTGAATCAGTTGTCTGAAAATCTAAAATGGGAGTCTCTGAGTAAGTTATATTTCGTCGAAGAGGCCGACAAGGATAATTATGATGCTGTTAGGGCAGCTTTGATGAAGAGATATCAGCTGTCTGAGGAAGGTTATCGTCTTTTGTTTAAAACAATGAGACCTGAGGTAGGTGTAGAATTCTCAGAATTCATCTCAAAAGCACGAATTACACTTTCACGATGGATTGAATTATCCAAAACAGAGAAAACATTTGATGGTCTTACGGATTTATTGCTAAGAGACAAGGTCATGTCTTCGGTAAATAAATCATTCCTAGAGTTCTTACATGAGCGTAAACCTAGTACATTAAAGCAAATGGAAGAATATTGTGACCAGTATGCCACGGCACACCCTGACATGATTCTTAGTAACTCTAACATTAAAGAGAGTATGCCAGTTGCTTCGGCAACAGAATATAATCAGAATTACTCACACAAATTCCAAGGAGCTAAAAATAAATTTGATAAAAAGGTTAATTGGAATAAGTATCAAAACCAAGATAACCACTCAAATCAGGGTTCTTCTTCGAAGAACTGTAATCGGGCTGATAGTCCTCGACACGCGAGGGGTACCCATAATTTTAGAAATTCTCGGAAAGGGAGTAGATATAGGAACTACCCAAGTGCTTCATGGAGAAAAAAAAACCAATATTACAGGGATACTCAATATAATGAGCATGATGATTATGATCATGAATATTATGATTCAAACCCAAATAGGGGTTATAACAGAGGCAATAATAATTATAGAGACAATTATAACCGAGGTAGATCACAACACAAAAGACATGGTAAATTTTATTACCAGGCTAACTCTGCACAACAGGAGTTCCACGACACCGATAATCAGAATAATGATAAAAAAGACTCCAACAGTGTAGCAAATTCCGCTTTCGATTTTGCTAGAGCATCTCAGTGTTCGCAATGCAAAACATTATTCGATCCAACCACAGTTTCTACTTTAAGCTGCGGTCACCCGCTTCCCGCGCTCCATGCGTCAATCGCGCATAATGGAAGGGGTGCTCTTGTCTTTAATAGGGGCCTAATAGATGGTACTCCGGTATCAATTCTTTTCGATTCGGGGTGCACTACCATCGGAGTGAGGCAATCACTCGTAAATCCTTCTCGAGCTACAGGCAATATAGTCAAATGTGTAACATTTGGTGGCACATTGGAGAAGTACTCCACTGCCATTATCAATATTGCTACGCCTTTCTTTACAGGAGAGGTGCAAGCATGTCTCTTGCCGAATCCGATCGCTGATCTTATCATCGGTCGCATTCATGGAGTGAAAGAATGCACTCCACAGCAAATTTCTAATTGGGAAAATGTTAATATGCAATCTGCTAATGCAGTAATCACTAGGGCTCAAGCTCTTAATATGCCGCAATCTTCACATTCTGAAGATAATGATGCGCAGATCCAAGATGATCCCTTGGAGATTTCCCATGATTCCTTTATAAAACAGCAGGAAGATGATCCTACTCTAAAGAAATTCTTTACTCTGGCAACAAAAGGTGATCCGAATAAGGATACAAATCGTAAATCATGGATTACGATGAAGAATGGCGTACTTGTACGTATGGTTCAAGACTCCGCTAAGTCCATTCATTCTCAAATCCTTGTGCCTAAAAATATGAGAGTTAAAATCTTACAGCACGCTCATGATTCGCAGTGTGCTGGACATATGGGTTTTTCCCGTACTAAAGCTAGAGTTCTTGAATCTTTCTTTTGGCCTGCTGTGAATAAGGACATACGAATCTATTGTCGATCTTGTAAAGTATGTCAAGAGATGAAATCCAGAGGTCCACGCCATGATGCACCTATTCAGGCTGCAGACATTCCAATTCGACCATTTCAAAAAATGGCGATAGACATCATTGGTCCATTTAAGATAAAGTCTGCTAGAGGACACCAATTTATTTTGACGTGTGTTGATATGTGCACACGTTGGCCGGAGGCTGTTCCTCTAAAGAGCATAACTACTGCTGATGTAGCAGATGCTCTTTGGTTAATATTTTCTCGTCTGGGATTTCCAGCAGAAATATTATCCGACCATGGTACCCAACTCATATCGGATACCATGTCTCAAGTAATGTCGACTCTTAAGATAGAGAGATCGCTGAGTATTATTTATCATCCTATGTCCAATGGGATGGTGGAACGTCTGAATAGAACTCTGAAAAACCTACTAGGTAAGATAACAGAAGATCATCCTCAGGATTGGGATAGGGTTTTACCCGCGGCTCTCTTTGCATATAGAGAGGTCGCCAACGAACATACAGGATTTTCTCCCTTTGAACTTGTCTTTGGCGCGAAACCGCGAGGTCCTATGTCCTTACTTCATGATCTTATAACTGCTGATAATATTGTCGATGACACAAAATCCTCTTATGAATATGTCATCGCACTTAGACACAAGATTATTGAAGCATGCAAATTGGCAACTGCTTCTTCTGAATTTGCGAAACAGAAGGCAAGGGAATTTGCCAATAAAAAGAGATGCTTGCGACAACTTTGTCCAGGTGACAAAGCATTCGTCTTACTCCCCAGTAGGGAAAATAGACTTCTTATTTCATGGAAAGGTCCGTACGATATAATATCAAAAGTTTCCGACGTTGACTATATCGTCGATATTGATGGGAAGCGTAAAACCTTCCACATCAACATGCTCACGGAATTCCATGAACGTCCTGATTATTTACAACCTGTTTTCCAGGCAACGGACGATTTTCCAGTCCAACATGGACAGTACTCATCTCTGTCAGTAATACAGGATGAGGAAACGAGTTTCTCGGATGTAAATTTACCTTTTCCAATGATTCCTCTTCACTCTAATGAATCATGGAAAGATGTTGCAATTTCTCCAGAATTATCTCCAGGAGAGCAGAAACAAGTTTCTACTATGTTAGAACAATTTCAGGATGTCCTTACTGACATTCCTGGTCAAACTGATGTCATTCAACATGACATTATTCTTACTGACCATAGTCCTATAAGAGTCAGACCGTATCCTATCCGATACATTTTCAAGCACAGGTAGAGAAAGAGTTGGATGAGATGATAGAGTTAAAAATTATTGAACCATCCACATCAGCATATTCTTCGCCGATGGTTATTGTACGAAAAAAAGACAATAACATACGTCTTTGCGTGGATTATCGCAAATTGAACCAAGTGACGAAATTTGATGCTGAACCTATGCCTTTACTAGAAGAGCTACTTACGAGACTATCGAATTCTCATTTCTTTACTAAACTCGATTTGTCTAAGGGATATTGGCAAGTTCCATTATCCGAACACGCCAAACCGTTTACTGCTTTTTCGACGCCTAGGGGTCTATTCCAATGGAATTTCATGCCTTTCGGTCTTATGAACGCCCCTGCAACATTCGTACGCATGATGCGTCGAATCCTATCTCATCGCTCAGATGTCATTGCGTATCTTGATGACATCTGTCTTTTCAGTGATACTTGGAACGATCACTATAATGGGATAAATGAACTATTGTCTATCTTACGCGAGCATAACCTGACAGCGAAACCATCGAAAGCATGTATTGGTTTTAGCGAAATATCTTTCTTAGGACACCGTGTTGGTCATGGGTTCCTAAAAACAGAAGACCATAATACAAGTAAGATACTTAACATTTCTATTCCTAAGACTAAAAAGCAAGTACGAAGTCTCTTAGGTCTAATACAATTTTATGGACGATTCATTCCGAATCTGTCCTCCATTATGTCACCTCTTTCTTCCCTGCTAAAGAAAGGGTCTCCTAATGTAGTCCACTGGACTCAAGAATGTCAATCCTCTTTGGATAAGGTTAAAACTATGTTTTCTACTTCACCTATCCTAGTATTGCCTTCTAAGGATAAGACATTTATTCTTCGTAGTGACGCTTCATCCACCGGGATTGGAGCAGCACTAATGCAAGAGTACTCCGGAACTCTGCATCCTGTGATGTATATTTCTCGGAAATTAAATGCCGCAGAGAAGAATTACTCGGTCCTAGACCGTGAATTATTGGCTATGGTTTGGTCAATCCTTAAACTGCAAAGATTTCTTCTTGGCGCGCATTTCATTGTGGAAACTGACCAGAAAGCTCTTACGGCTATTCAGAGTAAAAATCTGAAGAGCGCGAGATCAACGCGTTACGCGATTGCTCTGCAGCCATTTCATTTTTCGGTGCAAGCTATCCGTGGGTCAGAAAATGTGATGGCAGATATTTTGTCTAGATGCCCACATGATTCATAACTGTTATACAACTTTGATACAGTTGTTCCTATGTTGAAATGTGTACACATATGTAATATTATATATTGATTGTAACACTACTTAGCGGTTCATTGATATTTATTCACCGCTGATTTTTCAATGTTTTTTCGTCTTTGATGATCATGATGTTAAGATATCTTAGATGAAATTTATGTATAAACTAATGTACAAATTGTGTCATTGCTAATATTGTAGTATGCGTTGGTGACACCTCTCTGGAAATATTTATACTTAGAGAAATACTTTCTCTAAGGTCAGAAAACTTATGCTTATCATCTGCGCATTGTTATGGGTGCGTTGTGAGCCTATTGTATGTTGCTCCTAGATGTATTTTAAAAAAAAAAAATGTACCATTTTTTTTTTTCCCGAGGGGTGTGGTAATCTGTTGCGTGCATATTTTGACGCACATATTACAAAAATCGATATGGCTATTTAATATGGAAAAGATATAGACATTCATTCATTTGTGTATGAAAATGCTGTCTATGGGGAAGGCTAGATAATCCATAATTGTTTTACCCTGTTGATTATAGGAGTAATCGTTCTTGATATTAATTCGGCGCATGGATATGACACCCTTGTCTGTACCTATTTCTTAGGGCCAGAAAATAGATTAATTTGCTTATTATGTTTATGGACTGAATTCATATGTATTACATATTATTAGTACAAGTAGAATCAGTCCTATATTGTATATTTTGGATGGGTAGGCAGGACTATATTCTTGTTACACCGCTCTAGCGGAAGTAGGAGTTGTCTTGTCTAGTCGTGATGAGTTCCGATGTACCGTGACAATGGCGGGTACGCATTTTTCCAGGGCTGGTATATTCTTCAGTAAAAATGATTTACGAAGTAGTTTTTCTTCTATAGGAGATTGTGTCTCTACTAGAGTTGTGTTAGAGACTTTCCTAATGTACGGTACCATGTATGATTCGGACTCCAGGTAATTCCAGTCCCTGTTTTGATGATCTCAGGTCGGTTAGGCCTAGCGGGAATTTTGTGCTTCGCAACGCTAGGGTCAAATTTGTATCGACGGAGATGACAGGCTCCATACTGTAATTAAGTCTACGTGAGGTAACTGGATTACGGTAGATCTGTATGGAGGAACTTTATGAAATTATGCTTATGTATTGCAAATTAACTTTGGCTTATATATATATATCCTCCTGTGAGCGAGTGAGCGACAACTCAGGGAGGCGGCCATGTTACATTCCTGTCTTCGCATTTTTTGGATCACTGTCTAAAGAACGGGGCATGTATCTTATTATTCGGACAGTGGCAAGGAGATCTCAATTTGGATAGAAACCCCTTATCGTGGTTTCACAATATGATAAACTGTGAATATAAAGCAACTTTAGTTACTTACCGATCCGCCTTCACTGACGCGCTTAGTCAGATAGGAGATGCGGCCATTGATACTACCTATTATTTATGAATGTGCCATGACATAGGATCTACTATGTATGCCTGCAAATTGATATGTCAACATACCCATGATTTACTCGTTATGTCCCAGTGTGAGCGTCCAAATAAACTGTGTAAACAAAGATTCCAGCAGTCTGCATTGGTGCCTTGTAGACACAAGTGAATGAGTGTTTAGATTGGTCAGAACACGAACAGTACACCATTCGCGGTAAACACACTCTACACTTCTACCCATATCTACACCATCCTGCGTCGGTTGAAGTGACCAAGTTTAGGGCCTGCTTCCCCTGGAGCCTTAGAGGGAAACTACTGTTTACAGCTGGGTAGACTGGAGCATGCCTGATCTCGACAACTCTGTACACTACCATGGACACATACAGTAACAGTGTGTGCAAACAAACTTTACACAGAGGTCAAGGAGGAATTCTTCGAGCTGCTTCAAAGGACAGTGGATGACTGCCTAGATGAAGTTATCATGCTCGGAGATTTTAATGCCAGAGTTGGAAATGACCATGCTAGATGGGGTGGAGTTATCGGAAGATATGTGGCCGGGAACGGCACCAAATCAAGTTAGATGTGACCGGGCTTGGTCACGGTGACAAATCAAGTCTAGTGTGACAGGGTGAGAATGGGGTGGAATCTTTTATCAATGTTCATCTGTTGTTTTACTGGCGACTGCCAGAGATGGTGATTACAGAATAGGAATTGGAACATAACCCAGGTGATTCTTTTGGAGACTCGTAACTGTGTTTATGTTTCAGACTGTAAGATCGTCGAAAATATGGTAATATTCTTTTCTCTATTACATGATGTAAACAAACGACACTTCCTACTGACGTTCAGGAAATAAGTTCTAGCTGGATTAAATATGAATGAACACCTTTATTAAGTGTCTGCACACTCTGACAACTTCATAATAGTTCATAATACATGTGCTTCTGTGGTATACAAACCAGTCATCCCAAGAAATAACACACAGCCATCGAACTTACAAGATGGTCCAAACCCCAAAATCACTGCCTCGCACGTCTCGTGCCTAAAACCAACTCACTTAACCCCCTTCTCTCAAACCATCACTTCCGTCCTAACTACTGGGCAATT